>JABSTQ010003665.1:0-67009 GCA_013358835.2 Ixodes persulcatus
GGAATCAGTTAAATTATTAATCTACAATACGCTATTTGTATCTCATATTAACTACTGCCATCTTGTATGGGGCACAACAACAGAATCTAACCTCCATAAATTACACTTAATGCAAAAGAGAATGATACGCGTTATTGCCCATGTCTCATACACCGAACATACTGACTATACCTTTTCAAGAAATATAACATTCCAAAAGTTCATGACATATACCGAAGGAGGCTTATGCGAGATTTTTATTATAGCATTAGGAAAAATACCTCTACACTCTTAGAAATAGGAAACTTAGAAAAAAGGCAACCTTCGCATAAAATACGAACTCCAGAACCATGGATAGTTCCTCGTTCTCGGACAAATTATGGTGACCAAATGCTTAAGAATACTTTGCCTCGACTACTAAATTCATTTGAGGAGGCTGGCACCAATATATCCTCTATAACCCCTTCTGAGCTGAGATATCTTTTATGTTCATTTTCTGATACCGGCGCCCTTAGAACTACCTAAGATGAAAACGAGCTATTTCCTAAAATTGTTTTGTGTTCCTTACCCGACCTAATCATGTTAAATTGCAACTGTATACCGTATTTACTCGCACAATGAACGCACTCGCGTAATGAACGCACCCCCCAAGTCAGCTCTCAAAATTTTGACTTTTTTTTCACTCGCGTATTAAACGCACCCCCAACTCCGACGTCAAAATTTTGGCCTCCTCCCCCCAGGGGCGTGAAATGAACACACTTTTCTAGCCTGGTACAGCGAGGTCGCGAATGCATGGGCAAAATGGGCGAACAAAACACCCTGTAAAAGGCGTTAAAAAATAAAGATCCAACGGAAGTAAGAAAAAAAAAACAGAGAGGAGCTTCTTTTTTTTTTGCAATCCACGGAACCAAGAGAAAAACAAAAACAAAGAGGAGCTTTTTTTTCTTTTTTTTTTGCACAGCGCGGTCTGGACTTTGGGTCGGGCGCCGCGCGCAAGGAGATAAGAAAGAGAAGCGGAGAAGCCCTCCACTAAGCAAAGCGAAACAAAACAGCTTGCGAAAGGGGGCAAAAAAAAAAGAAAAACAATCCACGGAACCAAGAGAAAAGAACAAAACAAAGGGGAGCTTTTTCTTTCTTTTTTTTTCTTTTTTTTTTTGCACAATGCAGTTTGGTTTTGGGGTCGTGCGCCGCGCGGAAGGAGATAAGAAAGAAAAGCGGAGAAGCCCTCGCCTAAGCAAAGCGCACATAGTGAAGGCATCCTGCCCTCGCCTCCTCCTCGCACTTTGGAAAGAGAGGCGAGAAGCCCCCGAAATGAACGCACTTTTCTATCCTGGCGCAGGGAGGTCGCGAATGCGTGGGCAAACAAAACAACTTGCGAAAGGCGGGGAAAAAAAACAAAAAACCACGGAAGCAAGAAAAAAAAAACAGGGAGAGGAGCTTTTTTTTGCGCATCGCAGTTTGGTTTTGGAGTCGCGCGCCGCGCGCAAAGAGATAAGAAGTTACGTCGATCTTTCGGGATAAAAGGCCCGTTCATTATCGGAGTAAATACGGACGCAAAACTTTTACTTCGCGTAATGAACGCCCCCCCCCAACTTTGCATCGATTTTTCGGGAAAAAAAGTGCGTTCATTCTGCGAGTAAATACGGTACTAATGTGTGGAGCTGTATCGAATGAGTGAATCTAATTGACCAGGAAGTGTTTTGTTACTGTGTGTGAGTGTTTTGTGAGTCCAATGCTGCCATCATTTAAAGGGGGCCGAGGGCCCCACAAGCTGCGTTTGTAGCTTTTTTCCTCGGCCTCCTCCATTCTGTAGGAAATGGAAACCAATAAAGAAAGAAAGAAAGAAAGAGGACGGGAGGATACGGAGGAGAAGGGTACGAAGGAGGAAGAAGGCATGGAAGGAATGAGGGTGCAGAACCAGTGTATGAGGAGAGTGATCTATATTTGTACATATATATATTTTTTTCTCAAACTGTTTAGCACGGTACAGCAAACCCCAAATAACTCAAACACGGATATCTCTTAAGATTGGTTAAGTCGGAAATTTAGTGCGTCGCAAAATGAATCCTTATAGGCACCATGTATTCTGATATCGGTTACCTCGAAAAGTTTCCCAAACGGCATCGTATATCTCAAAACTTTGCCTGCAAAAATAAAAAAAAAATATTCCCAAAAAGACACTGATGCCAAAGGAGAAAGCTTATCCCCATTGCGGACGAAGCGGCCACGACCTAAAGATAATGCTAACAAAGAGAGAGATGGTCGTCAACAAAAAATAAACAAAAAAAGGGCATTGTCGCTGCACAGCACACGATGTGCTGAGCGAAGACAACGGTTCAAGGACACTTGTTTTCTTACTTTCTCCCCATCTCCCGCGACTTTTCTTTCTCTTTATCTTTTTCTCTAAGTTTGTGCTGGCTTGTGGCGTTCTATCGGCTCTCCAGATCCCGTGGTAGCCACGCCCGCCGTTGTCGCGTCGCCTTCGTTCAACCATGACCACAGCCGCCTTCCGTCTCGTCTCGTTTCGACATCGGCGCTAGATTCTCTAAATCCAAGGTCGGTACTTCGGAAATTTCAGTACTCCACTTATTTTGAAATTCCGCTTATCTCGAAATTTTTCCCGTTTTTATGACTTCGAGTTAACGGAGGTTTACTCTATATCGCGAAATCAAAATACCTCAAGAGTTGCGCTCTAATTTTGCATTACAGAGATTTGTAAAAGTCTTTTACATTTTTCTAAAACTGGCGCATGTAATTGATGACACTAACATTATTCTAGTGCTATATGCTGTTATGTCCTACGTAATAGCAAGTTAACAGGGATTTAAAATGAAGAACATATATTGTGGTGTTCGATCACTAACCATCCTAATTTTTCAAGCTGTATATGTCACCATAAGTACTTTAGCTAGCATTCCTTACAACCTTGGTCAGTGCCCCACACCAAGATCCTGGCAGCCCACTCTTACTATAGTACAACTTTCTTTACAGAGGCTAAATGAACTATAGGCGGTTACAAGTCAAGAAGGTAGGAGAAGCTCCTCCCACAAGCGCGATGCACCCGCTTCAAATCCCTTCGCAGTCGAAAGAATAGATCACTGGAAACGCCCCTTCAATGTTCAATGGAAACGCACCTTCCGCTTCAATGAATAGATATTGGCTACAGAGAGATGCCAACCTGTCTCTGACTTGGATGGAACAGCGTGGATGAACAGACACACTCACAGGCACACAAGAAGAAAAACAGACTCGCAGCGCTACTTGTGTGCCTGTGAGTGTCTGTTCATCCGCGCTGTTCCATCCAAGCATGAATTACCAACTAGCCCAAGCATCCACATTATCAAGCTGTCTCGACCCCCTTTTTTTAAGAAAGCGACCTTTGTATTCATCGCGGAGAGGGAACCGAGCCCCTGAAAGCAGCCTTTGTATTCATCGGAGGGGGAACCTAACCCCCAAAGTCGTATTTGTTTCCATCGGATAATCTCCCTCTCGTGGCTTGCACAATGATAAGTCGGATAAGGCAAATATTTACAGGAAGGCAAGACCCTCCTCCCGCATTGGCCGCGACGTCGTGGAAACGATGGGACGCTATTGGATGCAGAGGTGGCGGAGGGATATATGAATCCCTTTGAGGGGCATTTTCCGCTACCTTCTTGACCTGTAAGTTACTACAGTGTCCATATGTTTCAGAATATTGAGGCAATTAACAGATTACTTATATACTGTAATGTCCCGATTCATCGTCCGCCCCATTTTTTGGGCCAATATCGATTTCCAAAAAAACACCGAGTCATCGCCCATTCCTTCAGATACCCCAATGTGGACGCGGCCGCGGACCTTACAGTTGGAGGAAGTCCGTGACAAAGTAAAACGAAGGAGGGAAAGACACTTCTTTTTATTTACGCATTTCCTTCGTGAGCGACCCCGAAGTGGTAGTGTATCCGTGCGAAAAGAAAACGATAGAGATAACAAAATAAAAGTTTGTTTTGCTTTCAAAAAAAATTGGCCCGACAAAAAAAAAATTTGGAAAGATAACACAAGCAGTAGCCCAGTCAGGGATCCCGAGGTAAGCCAACGCCCCATATCCTGGAATGTAACCGCGGAGTGTAAGGTCAAAGTCTGTCTCCGCCAAAATAAGGTCGCCGGAAACCTGCTTCTTCTCCCCGCACGTCGCGACCGCGGTTGTGCAATGTTTTAGACAAAGCCAACGGGTAAATAAATCTTTGCTGAAACGCCCTACACAGACGTTTGTAGAGCGTCCCAAACCTCCACTGATGGCACGCCGTGCACGGACGCACGCATGTACGCACCAAACAAGAAAGTTGCGCAAGAGCTTGCGATTCACAAGGCGCCCGACTTGGCTCGACGCCAAAGTATTTGCCAACGCGATCGCCGGCTTTTCCGCTTTCTCAGCAGCGCTCTTCGTCGCTTCTTTGGTCCGCTCGCTCGCTTGTTCGTTGCGCCTGGTTGGTTTTTCTATTTTCTTGTGGACTTTTCTTCTTTTTTTCTTTTTGTTTACTAAACTTTTTTTTACTAACTAGGAGAACATAGTGGTGATGTACTTTCACGGAACAAACGTTTGCGCTGCATGCAGATCGGCGGTGTTGTTTGCACGTATGCAAGCAACGGACTTCGTGACAGATATGAGTTGGGGCTCGATAAAAGAGTAAAAATAAAAGTCCCCTATGTCCGCTTCCGCCCGTAGGCACCGCAGACTTGAAGCCAATTCGAATAAAATTAATTGGATCCTTGGATCAATTGGTAATTTCTGTAAAAGCCAATTGGAAGTTAAGGGGGATAAATGAAACCAGTAATATGGGACAGCCAGTGGAACGGCCCGGGAAAACCAACCGGTACTAAAAGTACCCAAGTGCCCGACTCACCCTCCGACTCCGCTACTAGGACACGAGCGTGCCTCACAGCGGGTCCGACGGTCACTGAGTGGCAACCATGAACCACACAGCCCCGCCGCAGTGATCACTTCTATATCCCTCGGCTCCCTTGGAAGTCACCCCCCCGTCTGGGGGGCCCACCCTAAGTGGAGAAACCAAGAGGCACCACCTTTATGACAGCCTTCCCCTTATTTGGATACCTCGTCTCGGATCACCACGCAGCGTCACACGTCCTGCGTGTACACGTCACGATCTCAGGTTACCCACTCCACGTCCAACTCCCCCATGTCAACACGCTTCACGTCACACTTCCATCCCTTTTCAGTTCAGGTCGTCACACGTCATGCGTCCACACATGTTTTTTGGGTCGTTCCACGTCATGTGGGCTTACGCCGTCCCCACGTCTTCACGACTCACGTCACACGCTACGCTCCCCGCCTCAGGGGCTCCATCCTCCATCGGGGAAAGCTAGGGCTTACCAGGCCCTTTTTGTCCCCCCCCGTCCAATGGAAAACCCCAGTGCTAGGGTTCCCCATCCCAGGTGGGGGGTGTTCGCCAGAGCCTCCGTTGCAGCTATAGAGCTGGCAGGGCGCACCGCGGGCAGGTGGAGGTTGACTTCCCACGCGGCGACAACCGCGGGGGCTTGCGCCCCGGACTTCGTGACAGTAAAACATTCTTTCATGAGCATTTTTTCTATAAAACAATAAAACTAAATCGAGTTAAGAGTTTAATGTATTTCTTGTGCAGCAGCGCTAGATGCGCAGAACAAAATGGACGTTTTTTCCCGCTTTTTTCAACCTTTTGTGTTCACTCACCGAGACATGGCCCACCCCACCTTTTTTATGAATTTCAGAAGGGTGGGCGATGAATCGGGATATTACGGTATGCTTTTGAGATTTGAGCAACTTTCATTGACATTCAGATTGTGTGAGCATAACCTGTCTGACTCACAACACATTTTTTTTAGTTTTGTGGAGAGTGATTTAAAGTTGTTAGAATACAAGTTCAGTCAGCAATCATTTCGTGTGCCAAATATACTGTTTGAAATAAGTGCTGAAACCTAGAAGTTCTGCCTTTCAGACATCTTTTGCTGCCTCGAGACTGAACCTCAGCTCTGTGGCCTTATCCACCAAAAACCTAGCGCTCCCTAGCTGGTCATCCTGACATATGGCAAACTCCATTTCCCATTCTCTCCATCCCTTCCTCTTTCAGACTCTGAACTTGCATGGTGTCATTGCCACCATATATAGCCATCATGCATACTGTCTCTCAGATATCTTAGCAAAGTAGTTAAACAAGCTTCAACATTTGTCTAGATTTTGTACATTTGTTTTTCAAATTCCACTTCAGCCAAACAAGCCAAATTTTCTTTCTTTTAACAACCGAGCTCACTTTCTGGACAAAAAACTGGACCTAATATATAATTCCTTGACTTGGCTTACTTCACTCCTAATATATATTAGGAGTGAAGTTAAATTAGAAGTAAAGCACAAAATCGACTTTATCACTCCCCATGTGCTGACTGAACTGCAAGGACCTCTTTATCTCATTATTTTGCTATCCTCATTTGCAGTTTCGCAACATGCCTGAAATAATCGAGCCACCTCAGTATAAACAAAAAACACATTAGGTACATCTTTCTTTACAAACGTTCTTAACGTATTCAACGAATTGCTCAGAAAACTGCACATGCCCTTTAGAGGGACGATTGAAGTTAAATGACTATCACAGAAATTCCCTGAACGTATGGTGGTTTAATGAAAAAGTTTGTGCAGTTCCCACCATTCCCCTTTATCCTTGCTTATCAATGGCCAATGCCTTGTTTGCAGGTGAGGATTTCCAGATTACGGACGAGGACAAGAGCACCATCCATGAGGTGACAGTTGGCCAGTTGAAGAACGCCAGCTGGAGCCTCCTCCGAAAGTACCGACTCACAGCCAGCAACTTCGCCCTTGTGCTGGACAGCTGCAGGGGCAACTCTTACCTGCCTTCACTATTCAAAGCATTGTTTGGTAAGACTATTTGTTTTAA
Source organism: Ixodes persulcatus (assembly GCA_013358835.2). Taxonomy (NCBI): domain Eukaryota; kingdom Metazoa; phylum Arthropoda; class Arachnida; order Ixodida; family Ixodidae; genus Ixodes; species Ixodes persulcatus. The sequence continues at coordinate 6,903 of JABSTQ010003665.1, forward strand.
TTACTTGTTTAAATGCGTAGCATTCATTTTAGATCTCAAGAGTTTAGTCAGTCTTGCTCATCTAATATAGAACTGGGGCTGGGGCAAGAAACACTAGAAGAGGTAGGACATGTACTCAATATTTTTTTTTGGACTAGTCTCAGTGGCACCTGTGGCAGCTGCAGTAGTAATAGCAATATTAGATACTCTTTGGCAGAATGCTTGCATGAAGTGCGCAGCCACGAGTTTGTTGAGCCTTAATCTAAACCAGCTATTGTCTGCCAGCACTTACTCTGTCATCTGTTACTGAACCTCCAATAGGTCAGCTTTAACTTGTGTAGTCTGTATATAAAAGTAAAGTGATGAGCCATCTCCCACATCACAATAAGCACGCACCCACTAATATAAAAAAATGCCTGAAATCTAAGCACATTAAGAGCCCACCCCGGATTTATAAGCCCATCTAGCTCACCAAGATGCCTCTCCGCATCAACTGCTTTTCTGTGCACGCCGGTGCAAGGTGGTGAAGCACACCCTATCAGCCCGTTGTCTTTGTGTCTTCATTGTCCTCACTTTGTTCATGCTTTTAGAGCGCAGCTCTTAGGCGCCCGTTTCCGCCTGGAGCGGCGTCGCCGTCGGCGTCGGCGTCGGCGTAACCGCGCGGTGCATTATGGGTAAATTTTTCCGAAGGGACCCGAGGTCCTCCCGAAGGAACCTGAGGTCATCCCGAAGGAACCCGAGGTCCTTCGAGAGGACCTCGGGAGGACCTCGGGTTTCTTCGGGAGGACCTCGGGAGGACTTCGGGTTCCTTCGGGAGGACCTCGGGTTCCTTCGGGAGTTGCATGCAACAGGTTGCATGCAACCTGTTGTATGCAACTTGTTGCACGTAACTGGCATGCAACGTGGGTTGCATGCAACCTGTTGCATGCATTCTAGGTTGCATGCAACCTGGTGACGTTATCGGCATCCGCATCGTCATCGTCCTCATTACTGATGACGTCATCAGTGAGATCACTGATGACGTCATCGGCATCCGCATCGTCATCGTCATCATCACTGATGACGTCATCAGTGACGTCATCGGATCGTCATCGTCAAAGTCACGTGACCCCCCCCCCCCCTTCAGTACCCTTCCCTCCTCCTCCTCAAGAGCTGCGCTCTAATTCGGCGTTACAGGGAGTTGTAAACGGCTTTCATTTTTTAACCTCTTATTAAGTTTTCTTATTACACTTCTGCAAATGGGGGGGAGGGGAATGAGCACTAGAATTTTATGTTAATATCTGTTGCCTCTGAGAGGAATGCATCAGCATAAATGTTAATTGCTTGCTGCCATCAAAGCATGTGGGAACCCTTTCAGGAAATGACTGATTAAGCTCGGGTTCAGTTGGCAGGGGGGATACGAGTTATAGCCCCACCATGTTAGTGACCCTTGTACGCGTGCACTGCATTCGCATTATCACATCACAAATCTAACTTTTCTTTCCCTCTCCACCCCCCCATAAGGTGACGAATATGCATGCCCTTTCATAAGTGACAGCCCACGCATTTTGCATTCCCCTTTTACATTCGCTTTTTTTTTTTTTACAACAATACATGCATATATACAGAAGCTGAGGTACTGTTATTGAACCATTCTTGTAAAGCTCAAACAACAAAGTGATAATGCATTACCGGCCTGTGTGTTGTCTTGATGCGTTGTCTACGTAGCCACTAGTTCCACATTACTAGAGTTGAGGATACATTGTTTCTTTTTCATGTGGCATAAAATAACATAGGAGTATGTCTCAGGTGATTTTTAGGCTTGACTAGTTTGTCGTTTCTGTACTAGGTTGCACTAACATATTAGGCTCGAGAGATGTATCCTGATAATTTTAGCCCACACTTTAGTTTCCTGATAATTTTCACGTAATATTTGTAGCTCGGATGATCCCAGTGCTCAAGAGTGTAGGCACTCCAGTGAACCATTAGGGCTCCCATTGCAGGAGATTACTACCTCTCAACCAGCAGCGCCATTATCTAGGGCCAGGTGCACAAGGCAGATGCACTCAGGAAATACGAGGGGGAGACTGGCAGCACAGTCACCAGGTCAGGGCTGCGGCTCCACCAAAGCGGAGTGTCCCTGGACCTGGAGGGAGCATAAGATCAAGGAGGCCTTTGGAACCAAAAACTTTTGTTTTGACAAAAACGAGGCTTTCTTTAAGAATCATACATACTTCAACCAGATCCAGGGGTGCCTCGCATTCACAAACAGGAGTTTTTGCGACCTAGTTTCATGGACACCGCTGGGGTATCCACACGGAGCGAGTGGGGGCGAACCCCAGCTGGGGTGAAGAGAAACTGCCCGAGCTGCTGGGTTTTTATTTCATGAGAACGCTGCCCCTCGTTTAGGGGCACAGGGTAAGCCCTATACTTCCCATGAATTTTAGGCCATGTTGCAAAACATTTTTCTAGGTAACTAATAGGGGTATCCTCTCAATATATATGTCATTTTGTTCCAAATTTTGTGCTTTTTCCACTGAACTAGACTTGCTAAAACCAATTTATAATTTTATTTTAGATAAAAAAAAAATTTTCTAGCACTGAAATACTGGCTCTTTTTGTGTATTTAAAAATTTTGTAACATAAGAACTGTTAGGTTCAAGTTTTTAATTCTAGTTCAGTACTAATCCACTCCAATGTAGGTGGCAGGAAAATAAAATCAACCCACTATTCTGTAAGGTTTTGGAAATAATTGTACCTATGTAATAAAAAACATTGTTTTGAGATAATTGAGTTTTAAGTAAAAGAATGGGAATAACGATTTTTTATTGGCACCAACACCATCATAGCTTTTTATTCAATAGCCGCCAGCTTGGTAGTCACTGTCATAGTCATTCTTCCGCTTTTCGGCCTGTTGCCTTGCTTGCCGGGCCTCTTTTGTGAGCTGTTGTGCTGCTTGGTCTGCAAAGTAGATTCTAGTGGGATCAACTTCTTTCAGCCACTTGATGATGTTGCACCCAGGGTTCAGTCCCCAGGACTTCAAAACGTTTGCTCGTGCGATGCTACCATCATTGAATGAAATAACAGCATCCAATGTTGCCATCCTTAGTGTCTGTAGCCCAACAAAGACATTCTTTGGCGCGCGTTCCGAAACAACATGGTTAAACGACTCATTCACCTTTTGGGTTCGCCCATGTAGGCATTTCTCCAGGAGCTCAGCCTGCGAAAGCTGCTGATACGCGAGTTTCATTGCCTCCAAGACAGGTGCAGGCAAATTCTCCTTGTGGACGAACGACTTGCGCTCTGACAACAAATGTACATGAAGATAACTTCATTACATTTATATTGGACTGCTCTTGCTAGCGAGAAACAGTTGGGCCTTGCTATCATTGCACCTGTTTGTTGCGACGGCAAAAACTCCTTGTTTAAGTGCGGAAGGGAAGGGGGGGATTTCCATTTTCTGGGAGGTTTTTTTTGTCAATCATACAACTGCACAAATACGTTGAAAATTCGGGAGTCTCTTGGCTAATACGGGAAACTTGGCAAGTATGCCTTGGAGTCTGCTTATATTTTTTTCATTCAGACAAAATAAGAGCAGACAAGCTTGCGCTCCACATAGTAAGGAAGGTTCCCATGGGTTCTTGTTTATATCCTGTGTAGAGATGTTTTACAATTATTCATCTGAACTTGCTAAAAAATATGATAGTATAAGGTGCTTCATACTATGTAAACTTTGTAACCATGGTGGAGATTGCCATCCGTTTCAGTTGGTGATTCACATTCCCAGCCTCACGTGCGGTATTTTTTTACTGTTACCTGCTCTCCAGAGTCACAATTCTTCTAATGCTGTCAACGGTATTTTCTGGACTTATTTCACACATTCTGCAAAGTGCGAGGCTCTGGGCCACCCTTTGGGAAAACAATTTGGCAGTCAGGTGTATGCGAGATGGACGGATAATATTGACCTGGGACCAGCTTTTGCAAGATGCTGGTTTTTAGCAACACAACACTTACCAGCCTGCCTCATGTGCAGTGACGGCACTCGCCCCTTGCTGGCCTTTTTGTCAAAAGAGGAGGAACGTCGACACACATGGGTCTTGTGACTGTCTTCCTTCGTAAGCTTGAAACATGAACATGGTTGTTCGTTAGGACAGAATACTGTGCATTTGACACCGCACAGCGGATATGCATTATTTTTCCTGGGTTTTCACAATTAACAAAAAAAATGAGATACAGTAAAACCTCGTGAACTCGGATCTCATCGGACCGGCAAAAATGTCCGAATTATCCGAAAGTCGAAATATCGAAAGGACAAAGAAAACTGCGCGAAAACGTTTCCCTGTGACATACCTTTATTTTGAAAAGAAATGTGTTATTACCGCCTGCTTTCTGGACAACACTGGGGCGGAGACGGCAACTTTCCTTAGCGCGGTCGAGTGCTCCACCGCACTCGCACTGTCGGAGCTACGCATCCCGTGCGCTGACGATTTAGCACAGCAAGGCCTCTTCTAGTTTCGGGTGCACCACCGCCCACGGCCGCTTTCTTTTCGCGTTGAACTTCTTGCTCTCGAAAGCCCGTAGGATATCGGCCTCAATTTTCACGTACGTGGCCAAACTGCTTATCTTGACGTCGTAACTTTCCCATCACTTGTCGAGAGACGCCGTCCTTTAAGGCCCTTAGTATTTCCACTTTCATCGCTAAATTCTTAGCCTAGTACAGCCAGTACAGCTGCAACGGAAAACGAGTAGCACAACTGACCAATAATCGGAGCGGCAAAATCGCGACACCCGGCACTACTTTTCCCGAGCGCGCCGACAGCGAGAGTGCCAGTCACGTTGCATTTTACAACGCGGGGGTGGCCGGTTAAAAATGGCGGGCTTTAGGATCCCCACGTTGAGGCATGAAACATGACTGTCACTCTCGCTATCGGCGCGCTCGGGAACGATAGCCCCGCGTGTCGCGATTTTGCCATTCCGGTCGTCAGTCACTTGTGCTACCCTTTTTCCGTTGCAGCTATGCTTCTGCCGCTTCCATGCCAGGAGAGTAGCGGGTAGCGCGCTGAAGCACGGCAATCCAGAGCAAAACTGGTGCGAAACACGGAGAACCGGAAGAGCGAAGAACCATGGGAAAACCGGAAAAACCACGTGTGCACCTCGGATGGATAGCGGTCATACCCTCTGGAACGGATGGTAGCTAGCGCCACCTGCCGAATTCGTCCGAATTAACCATAGCGCGCCGCGTTCCCTCCGAATTAATGAGCGTTTGCTGCCATTGACTAATAAATACGTTTGACGGGACCGGATCGGCAGTTCGAATTATCCGAATTTCCGAATTAGCGGGGGTTGAATTAATGAGGTTTTACTGTATATATAAGCCTTTTACAGTAAGTACTAGTATGTGGCATGCGACTCCAGATCTATGGACCACATAAATTGCTCAAGTTGGTCCCTACCAGCCTCCACCAGGTCGAAAATGCACAAGTGGCACGTGCAACGGAGCATCACCAGGAATTCGTGAACTAGATCACAGTCGGTACACAATGATGGCAGTTAAACTCCAAGGTATGTATATGTGTGTGGACTACAACTTTTGTGCAATGCTTCTAGAATAAATAAGCAGGGGAAAGAGGCAACGGACACTCTGCTGCTGTCAATCGCATCTTTATTTTCATAAATCCAAGGTTTGAAAAGATCACACTTGTTTGCATTTAGCTCCTTACTGTATACTAAATTTTTTACTCTTTGTACATGAAGAAAATTAAATCGGTTGTAAAATTTATTATTTACATTTATTAGTTCAAGTAATAATGAAACTTTCAGTTTACTGTACATGCAGGCAAGCTTGAGCAAACTACACAGTGCAGGACAAGGTGTGCTCACACACAGGCCTGCAAAACCTCAGTGAACGCATGAACTCCCAAGTTACCACAGGAGGGGCATCTGAAAACAAAATATTCACTGTTGCCCTTGTTTAGATTTACATGTTTATTATAAAAAGCCCCTACATGGAACACTAAGGTTATACCACATATTGGGTAACTATCATAATAAAACTAGTTTTGCAGCACCTTTACACAAAATATATTAACTACTAAATTGTGCAGACAAGTTTTCTTTAATGGAACAGACAAATGAACTGCATACCTTCTTGCTTTTACATTGACGTGCCCAAATTCCATGTTACAATATTTGTAGGGACACTAGGAAGTTCTGTTTATTGTGTAACAAGGTTGCAACGAAAAAGTACCCATGCGAGCTTCACGAAATGCTAACAAAAGAAATATTGACAAATGGCGATAGCTACAAAAAGAAAGTGGATGAGGACTTGATTACACGGTTGATAGAATGATAGTCACATTGTCATCAACACTGTTAACATATACATTTCCTTCGTGTGCTTTATTTTGTACTTTGAAGTATTGAACATCTAACATCTCCTGTACAATGTCAGCTCTCTTGTTTCACTAATATTTGATGGGGCTAAAACAGGAGTGAAGCCTTAAACGATTTTTCCAAATATGCGTCATCTGCGGAAGGACGTTCGAATGATAGGCTTCTATACCAAGAGACGAAAAGTATGTCATTTAAAAGGGCATGTCATCTGAAAAAATGCAATGAAGGGCTGGGTTATTAACTAACCTCAGAACACGCAAACACTCAACCTAACCGACTGACCAGTGTACAACGATCAGGTAACAACTTGAATCTGATGACTGACACACGGAAGGAGGACCAGCTCACCTGATGACCCAAGCCAAACGATCCTCAGTGGTAAAAGTAGCTCCACTAGGGCAGTGGTAGTCAGCATTGCCCCATTACCACAAAGGAATAAAGAAGGCTTGCATTCAGACAATTAAGACAAGAGTGTGTAAAGACTGGTGCTTTCAGAAACAATGCACAAAACCAAATGCGTACTGCTCCTTGACAACAAAAAGGAAAGCTATCATCTGCCTCATAGGAAACCTGTCCAACGAGGAAGTCCTTCTACTTACTGTTTAGATCGAGTTGCTGCTAGGGGTTGATAACTGGACAGGCACGGAGGCTGGAAGAAAAGCTGAGAGCTGTTGAAACAATCCTTGGAGGGAAATCTAGACGACCACTCAAGATCTTCTCAGGTTATAGTTCTAAAGGCTACAATGAATGAGCCTAAAACAGATGTTCTCAAGAAGTGCCAGACACAAGAAGCCATTGGTGTCTCTGGCTTAGCAAAAAATGATATGCAAAATGATGCAGCAGTCAAGTTTTCTAATGACACTGTCAAAGAAGTGAATAGACGAAATCCAGACAGTGTTTTAGAATTTCCTGGTGGAAGCTGCCTGTTTTGTAAGAAGGTAGATGCCTGCAAATTGGCGAGGCAGCTGCACACTCATACCGGCTTGGTCGCCAAGGGCCTCTTGTGGACAGGTAGCTTACGCAGCACACGGTACATCTTTATTCATTTGATTGCACGCTCCACATGGACTCTGCATCCAGCAGCTTTTTCGCAGTAGGACACTTCGTCATTAGTGAACTGGCAATGGCCGCGCAAAAACGGAGAAAAGTTAAGCAACCCCCCTCCCCCCCCGGCATCAGGTCAAATATCGCAAACCCTATGTCTGCCAAGACGAAATCTCCTGGTGTGCACCGGGCAAGTATGGTGCAGTCCTTGACCACCTCCCTGTCGCTCGTTCAGCCGAGGTAACATTCGCTCGTGAAAATTACGGCTCCATTGGGGGCAACCGCAACTAGAAACTTCACAGTGGTTCTAGATTTGTAATTTGAGAAGGTTATATTCTGGGTGACTATGCTTCCTCTTGGCACCTCTATTTCTAGCTCTGAGCAGTCTATGTTGGCTCGGCAGTGCAAGTAACGTGTCGTGGGAAATTTAGGCACCATTATGCCCTCGTATAGGATCTCGTAAAGGACGTCCAGAAACATCATTAAGACGTTCTGCACTGTCGTGGGGCTGACTTCGAAGCAAACAGCTAGGTTGTCATCGGGGACTGCAAGCTTCAACTTTGTCAGACAAAGCAAAAGCTGGTAGGCCCGTGACAGCCTTAAACGTTAGTGCCGTTGTAATAAGATGATTATCTGTTAGGTTTAGGAGTGCAATAAAACTCGACTGTGGTATGCTCGTGTACGCTTAAGCATCTTGGCATTAAGGTTTTCAGCGGAAAACGCTCGCAGCTTAAGTGCCTTGACTTGAGCAGCAAGTATCAATATTTCTGTCCTTGTCACCTGCAGAAAAAAAAGATGTAACATTGTAAATGGGGAGTATGCCTGCATTCTGGATTTTGTGTGGTGTACAGAACCAATTTACTTTAAAAAATAATTCAACACTTATAATCTAGGTGACTGGTAAAATATAAAAATCGGAGCATATAGGCCAATGTTAAGCCTCAGAGAAACCAAAGGGAAGAAAATTAGTATAGTATTTATTTTGAGGTGTCTACTTATTCTAGCTAAATTTTGCTCGTTAACCGTTCTGGCTGTGTCACCGTCGAAACTTCTGGAACGGTAATTTTCTTGGGGTGCTCGGTCATCCTATAAGACTAGCTCATATGCCACAGTCATGATATCAGCAATGTCATGACTGGAGATACTTTGCAGAATGATAGAATAGTGGCTGTTGTGATAAGGAAGAGGCTGTCTTCTACTCCTAGTACGATCACACAACTATCATATAAACCACATGTGCCTCCATGCCACCATGCTCGGCTGGTTTGCTCACACCGCTTTGCACCAGTGCATGGCGGCAGAGCATCCCAGTTGGTGTGAGGAGCCCGGAAATTTTGCAGGTCGATAGCTACTTTTAAATTACAGTGCAGAAATATAAGGTCAACCTATATTTGAGTAAATATGATTGGTCAAAATTACCTAGGTGAAGGAGAAAAAGAGGGTAGAGGAAGTCACAGCGCAAAATAGCACCTGCAATATGCGTGTTAGGGAAATCTTGAGGGTATTTTTCTTTGTGAATTTTGGGGCCAAAGAGCTTCAATGGCCATGCTGCACCAAACTAGGGATATTTAGAGAGCAAGTTTATAATGAGTAAACTACAAAAATAAAATACTTATACAGATCGAAATTGTATGCTCTGGATGACAAATAATGGACGTTTCAATGATATAAGAGGCTGCTCACCTAGTAACAGGATGGAATGGAATGCATTGACTGAAAAACTCTGGGATGTAAATTTTGTATTTCTGCAGAAGATTGGGGCAAACAAAAAGAACATGAAGGACGGACACATCTCCGCAGTACTCACAAAATGGAAGATCTGCCGTAGTTAGCAACTGCTCATGGGTGTGACATCAATTCCGATTATGTGACTTTTTCCAAACACCTAGAACTGGCTTGATAGTGAGAAGCTCATTCCTAAATGCCAAATCCGACTCAAATAGTTACACTCGTGAAAGGGCAAGCCATCAGCGTGACTTGAGGTCTTAATTCGGTATTCAGACAGCCAATGGCAAAGGTTCTGTGAAGAGATAGCCCATCTGTCTGCAACCTCATTACCTGCAATGCCAACATGGCTTGAGACCCAGCAGAACATAACGTACTGCCCATCCTGAAGACCGTGTTAGATTCTTGCACATTCTAATTAGGTCAGCTTACTGTTTGTCGGTAAAATTATACAGTGAGAACACTTGGGGAGTTGACAAAGATGATAGCATTTTCTGTTTTGTTTTGGAATACATAGTCAAGAGCCATCACTATGCCATAGAGCTTATCAATAAAAATGGAAGCAACACTATTTAGCCGAGTCAAGTGGGTAAAAAACTTGAGTTGATGGCACAGCCATCATACAATAAAGACTTGGACCCATCAGTGTAAAACAGGCAATAATTCCTGTACTTAGCTTTCAGTGCAAGAAATTCCTGTTGGAGGTAGACTGGTGAGACATTATGTATGTTAAATTTTGAGAAATACCATTCGTAAGGCATGGGTTTGGTGTCGCATGGGGCAGTAGGGCATGTACTTTTGAGGAGGTGGACACTATTGCGAGGCAGGTCAAGGGAGTTGTGAAGGCTCTCAAAACCGAAAATCGTAGGTCGCACAGCATTTGGCTTATGATGAGACACACTAAAAAACCTACTCGCAAGTGCAACTATGGGCTGGGTGACTGGGATACGATAAAATCTTGTAAGCATTGACTAGGCTTAAAAAATCTGGCTTTTCTCGAATGACATTTTATTGTAGTCAAGTTGTCCGTGGGAAAACGTGTCTAGCGACTAGAATTAACCTTGTTCAGTAGAAACATTGCTGCACACCTCAAACACATGGAAATCTTGTAGTGAATTGCTCAAGTGAAAACAGACAAAATGGTGGCCAAATGCCCAACTTGCATTTGTTTATAAACATTAAAGAAACTCCATGACAGTCACTTTCTAAATTGGCAATTGCACCCGCAGGAGTGTAAACCTCTTTCGCAACAACGCCTTCATTAGATGTGGAACACCGACTTGAAGCTAGGTGCTACTGTTTTGATGCGTGAGTGGAAGGGGCAATTATTTGTTAATCATGCTAGAATTACCATTCAACAAATGAGAAGTTACAGAACTGTAGTGGGCAACAAGATAAGAGTGTAGGGCAAGCTCCTCCTGAAAAGCCCTTCGCCCTTTTCACTTAGCGGAGCAAGGAATGGAGAGGAGATGAGGGACTCACCTTCTTTCCAGCATTCACTTTGCCAAAGTGGAAACAAAGAAGGGCTTTGTGGGAGGAGCTGCCCTGCACTCTTGTCACCAACTATAGCAGAACATAGGAGCAGCATATAGGAGAAAGTATAAGGCAGTTTCTAGTTTACCTCAACCCATTAATCAATATTAGGGCTCTTATACATCCTGTTTTGTAACAGATGACCTTGATAAACATATGTGACAGACTCCTGTCTATTGCTTTTAGTGTAAACGTTTCTCGTGCAACTTTTTTTACTTATGCTTGCATATTTGTCATGGGAAAGAGAGGCACCTATTGGTTTGCTTTCTTCCTCATCTAGGTCTTGTTGGTTGCAGAAACAATCTAGGCACATTCCAAGTGGGTCGCACTGGCATGCCGGCCAACGGGCATCGGGCTCACCAAGGGGGGCAGCTATTTTGTAGTCGATAAATTGCAAACACTGTTAGGAAATATTCAGAAGAGCCATGCTTCAAAGTGGTTTATCATACCTGCAACAGCAGTCTGTTCATTGCCCTCTAGGAAACAGTTCAGACATGTTCCCAGTGTGTCTAAATCACATTCACTGCAGCCATTTGCTCGACAGTCAGTTGCTCTAAAGGAATAGTTTAAAGGGAGCAATTCTTATGAGGCAGATGTGCTATAATGGTGAATTGTCAATGACTTCGGCCTAACAATATCTCAAGTACCTGAATGAGCCCCATCCGTTCTGGTTTCAATTATGAAGCTGCAGGCATCACCGTCACTTATTGATGCCTGGGTAAGGCCAAACACTGGTCCTTGCACCACTGGTACATTTAGATAAATGTTGATGAAGCGAGAAAAAATCGTCAGCAAGTTATTCGAATCACTGTTAACTAATGACTGCAATAGGACACTTTCTCAAGTACCCAAGTAGGCACTGCCTGCTGCTGTGGTAGCTACGGGCACCACTGCCATTTGCTAATCCTTGCCCACCACCATGGTGGGCAAGGATTAGATCACAGATTACAGCCTCTTGGCAGAGCAAGAAACAACTGATGCCAAGTAGATTAAAAAGGTGGACCACTGATGGCTGCAGCCCAACATTTTGTACGATACCTGACTGGGAGCCGCCTGTTGCTGTGTCGCTTAAGATGTACACGCAACTCCCACTTGCAAGTGCGGGCGGTAGACCCAATATGGACCCCAAGGCCATAGGCTCATCTAGATAAGGGTGGATGAAGTGAACAAGGGTCGTCAACGGAGAGATGATAAAGGAGCATAGTTTATGGCTGCATCCTGATGAGCCCTAAAGTATTTGAAGAGGCAACGGTTGTAGCGGTGTCGCTGCCACTTGCTGTAGCCTGTGCGTGGTCGAGCTCACATTCGTGGGCCACTGGTGCACCTAAATAGAGGTTGATGGCAAACGGAAGGAAAGTGAATAGCTGCAGCTTGGCAGTCCGCACATTACCCGAGCTGTCAACTACGAAGCTCTACAAGCTACTCACACTGCCAAGTGCGAGTGGTAGGCTCAACATGGGCCCAAGGGCCATAGGGTCGTCTAGATAAAGGCAGACTAGAACAAAGGCTGTTAACAGAGATTATAGAGCTCCATTGTTTTGGGGGGGGGGGGGGAATGGTTTCTTCGATTTTTACTTTTTTTTTCAGTTTTTATTTATACCACCCGATTTAGTGTTTTCTGGCATCAATATTCGATGTCGGACAAAAGACTATTGTCGTTTCTCAGGGTTATGTTGGGGATGAAGAGACGTAGTTGTAGGATTCCCCAACTGTCAGGAAATATGCTCGTAATACGGACACATAAAAAATGGCCCTGTAGCAATGAGAAGGAAATGAGATAAGGGGTCTGGTTCCCGAAAAAAGATGCAGCCTTGTGGACAGTTCAGGTGGGGCTGTGCTAACGATCAACAGAAAATAAAGTTCTAGTTAAAAATTTTGTGAAGCTTGGGGCATTTTTTATTGAAGGACAATTCCAACGTTGACTATTTTTCGGGTTTTACCTATATTTATCGAAAGCATGGAATGTTAATTATTACGGTAAACAATTTTGATGGCTGTAGCCTTAGGTGCACTGAAATACCTGCGGGAGCAACAGCTATGGCGGAGTCGCCGCTACTCGATGTACCCCGTGCATGGCCGCGGGCACGCAGACATGGTCCGCTGGTGCACCTAGAGCTTGACAAAGAAAGCAATGGCTGTCAGCGAGTGGATTACAAATATGAATCCCTGATAGCTGCAGCTCAGCAATTCTGCACAGCACCTGAGGAAGCTGTGCTGCCTGGGATATTGAGAAAGTCTTCTGATGACCGGTTTGGACCTAGGAATAGGCAATGATGTCAGAATATGAGTAGGCTGTCACTAAAGCAATAATTTCCCAATACTGGGAATTTTTTTATTTGTGTTATCTGGTAGGTTGCACAGAAAAGAAAAACACCGCCTGCTTAACAGAACTGCTTCGTTAATATAAAACACTTTTAGGGACTCATGGTTACCATACAGCAGAAACTAACGTGTCTAAGCGCGCGTCTTATTGCCAACTGAGTTGATAGAGTAACGTTGGTTCTAGTCAACGTTACTCGATCAACTCAGTTGGCAAACTCCCACGGAGAGCGTGATCCCTTCTAGTACCCCTTCAGCCGGGCTAACGCTGTTCGAAGCGCCAACCTTCTTGATCGCTGGGGCATGTCTTGCAATAGCAGTTCAAAAACACGGCCGCAGCAGGCAAGGATGACGCTTCAAACAGCATTTCCGAATCTAGGGGGTTATCAGCAGAAACTGACGCGGCACGTGTCTTAGAGGGGATCACGCTCTCCATGGGGGTTTGCCAACTGAGTTGATAGAGTAACGTTGGTTCTAGTCAACGTTACTCGATCAACTCAGTTGGCAAACTCCCACGGAGAGCGTGATCCCTTCTCGTACCCCTTCAGCCGGGCTAACGCTGTTCGAAGCGCCAACCTTCTTGATCGCTGGGGCATGTCTTGCAATAGCAGTTCAAAAACACGGCCGCAGCAGGCAAGGATGACGCTTCAAACAGCATTTCCGAATCTAGGGGGTTATCAGCAGAAACTGACGTGTGTCGGCACGTGTCTTAGAAGGGATCACGCTCTCCATGGGAGTTTGCCAACTGAGTTGATAGAGTAACGTTGGTTCTAGTCAACGTTACTCGATCAACTCAGTTGGCAAACTCGCACAAAGAGCATGCTCGTCCCACTCAGCCGAGCTAATGCTGTTCGAAACGCCAACCTTCTTGCTCGCTGCAGCGCGTCTTGCAACAGCAGTTCAAAACAGGGCCGCAGTGGGCAAGAAGGATGACGCTTTAAACAGTATTTCCGAATCTAGGGGTTATCAGTGGAAACTGATGTGTCAGCGCGTCTCAGAAGGGATCACGCTCTCGGTGGGAGTTTGCCAACTGAGTTGACAGAGTAACATTGCCGCGTACCGCAGCACCACGTTGATGTCACGTCGTAGCCATACGGCCAATGATCAGCGTTGCATTCCTCTAGCAGATAGTTTCAGTTTTGCTGTAGACGCCCGAAACTAAACTTTGAGCCGCAATATTTATAAAACTACACGCAATATCAGAAGAAAAAATTAGACCTTGTAATTCAGGGACACTGCTTTAAGTGAAAGCAGTCCTAATCTAAAATTACATAAAATTGGGTCATGCGAGTTTTCCTTTTGTAGAATTTCAGTGAGAATTAATTTAAGCGAAAAAAGATCAAATCAATGAGTGATCTGAAATTCAACTCTTTAATATACTACGAACAATTTGTTCCATTTGAAATATCTGCATTGTCCTGAATGTTTTCATTTGAATTATTGAACTATACTAGCGGTAAATGCAGTGTATACTTTTCAAAGCAAATGCCGGGGTGCAAGCCAAGGTGTCAAGTGCAGGTTTTAGAGTAGAAAACATTTTCATGTCTTTGCCTTGACTTTCCTGTCACTGCAGCTGCCGTCTCTAGACTGCACAGTCCGTAACATGCGGGAGGAGTAAATGCTGCCATCTTGAACACCCAAAGGTGTGTGCAAAATGCCCGTCTGCGCATCTAGCAAAAACAAAATGTGTCGCGCCTCTTACGACATTTGTCGGAGGAACAAAAAAATTAAGTATGCATAGTTTACATACCCGACAGGAGATGGCGCAAGTTGAAATTGTCGGGAGGCACCCGACGCTTGACCATAAAGGAGAACGGGATATTTATTTGTCGGGAGATACCAGACAGATGACCCCAAAGGGTTAAACATCCTACGACAAAGCAAGCATTCAGTGAAACAAGTTTTACTCGGTACACTGTTGTACAATGGAACGGTGTATGAAGATGGAAAAAATGTGCAAGAAGTGGCCACATGCCACTTTTTTGCATACAGCAAAAGTGGTACACAAGGCTCAGACAAGATCTAAAAGATCCAATGGGTAGCCACACAAAGGTTTGAGGCATGTGTTCTTCTACAATTAAGCTCATATTTCACACCTGGTATGACACCACTTTAAAAAAAAATTCTCAGTGACAGATAAACCCATGTGACTTGTCTTTCAAAAATTAGTGTGGAAATATTTCTGCCATGGGACCATTTTCATCTTGATTTTCAGGAGTGCCAACAGCACAAAAAAGACAAGCATCCTTTACCTACAATACAAAGCTTACTCTATCTCACAGCCAGTCCTCAGTGCCGGCAAAGGCAAGGGCACGAGACAGCGACTCGGCGGAATTAGTTGTGTGCACGAGCACTCGCGCTTAGAAAGCATCTTGAGAAACCACGTGCTCGCATCTGTGCCTTTGCCAAAGACGACTTGTGAGGTAGCAGTGCGGTCGTGGGATCGCACTGCGACAGCCACTCAATTTGTTCCACTTAACGGTAAACCAGTAGGACCAAGGCTACAGACGCATTCCTAGCCCTAAAAAGCCCCCTCACTTGAGTAGCTGAAGTGCTATCCGAAGCAAGACATTTGTTCTAGCCTTGGCCCTAATACTGCTGCACGCTGAATCGAAGTATTTGGAACTCCAGCTCAGCTTCCAAACTACCTTCACATAGTCTCCGAGTGTTTTCGCTATTCAGCCCGCACATTAACACTCGTCTCGGCAAAACCTAGGATTCCAGGGAAAATAGCCGCAGCCAAAAAAGGGGTTCCACGAACACGCTCCCGGAGCATCCGACCAACAGCCAACGAGGTACACTGCCAGATGGGCTAGGCCAATACCACCCGAAAGATAAGGTCCGCGCCTTTCGCCTTCTAACGTCATCTCTGCAGTCGCCGACAGGATGACAACGACAGGAAGGTCCTTCCGTTGGCCCACCTCCAACATGAGCTTTTTAAGTTCGATGACACCTCTGCGTCCCGCGCACCTCGAGCGTGGGCCAAAGCACGGCAAAAGTCAGCGAGCGTGTGCTAGAGCCTGGGCGTTCGAAAGAGACACCCTGTTGTTCTCATCCTGCCGGCAACTATAGACGTTTTCTCTTTCCTGTCCACGTAGGTTCCGTATCTGGTATGCGGTACAAAAAATAATAAAGCATTTCAACCTGGAATATGCGAGGAAATATAGGTGAGGCAAATAAAGAATGCGCGACAATCACGCATTTTTTGTAAGCACCTTCCAGCGGTGTGGAGAGATCAAAACAATGTTTTACCGCATACCAGAAGTGATGACATTCAAGATGGCTGCGCCCTTGCGGAAAAGGTGTATGGAGGTGGCAATGCTGAGACGTGCCCACCTGCCGCTTTGCCACGCGCTCCCGTCAAGGCCTCGCAGGTTTGCCACTCGGGTTCGGGACCTGCTAATGGCGATGCACTGCGCAGGCTTTGTCTTTTATACTTTGATTCAGGTTAAAGCCCAACGTACAAAAAGCTTTTCCGTAAGCTAGGAAAATCCTCCTCGCCACCCTTCTTATTTCCCCCTTTAACAATGCTATCTTGACGGAGGGGAACTCCTTTTGTTGCGGCCGCAAGATGCAGCAACAAAAGAATTTTCCCAAGGTCAAGATAGTAGTGGGAGAGGGGCAAATGGGAAGGGTGGCAAGGAGAATTTTCTACCTTCCGGAAAAACGTTTTGTAGGTCGGGCTTTAAGTCCAGACGCAGCCAATGCTACGAGGTTAATGGGACCTACTGAGTGGCGTCGAAAGCGCAAGTCGCTAGGCCTTTTTTTTGCTTACGATTGGGTTGGCTATGATAAAACATGTACAAAATGACAGCAGGACGGTGTGCTTTTGACGCCGTCCAATCGGTCTCATCGGCTTGTAGCGTCAGCAACACCGGAATTTAAGGCGAAGCGAAGTACACGTGGTGTTGGCTAGGCCAGCCTTTGGCAGTCGGGCGGCCAATTGGAACACAACGACTAGGAGAAAGGGCGGGCGTGCACAAGGCTGTGAGTGTCCAGGTTCCCCTTCTGGATGAAGGCCCGGCCGCAGTCCTGGCAGACATAGGGGCAGTCCCCCGTGTGGGTGCGCTTGTGGCGCGTCAGGTGGGAGGAGTAGCCGAAGCGGCGGCCGCACGTGTCGCACTCGAAGGGTTTCTCGCCCACGTGGATGCGCTGGTGGGTGGTCATGTTCATCTTGAGCGCAAACGCCTTGCCGCACACCTCGCACGGGAACGGCTTCTCCCCCGTGTGCGTGCGCTCGTGGTTCGTCACGCTTGTCGTCTTGTTGCTCGAGTACGAGCAGTAGCGGCACCTGCGCATGGGGGCCGGGGTTCTCAGACTTTTAGGGGCGAGCACCCGACGCTGCCGACGCACGAGCACCCGACGCCGCCGAAGGCTGGCGTCGGGTGCTCGTGCTTCTGCTCGTGAGATCACATGCTCACGAGCACGTGAGCACATGCTCACATGCTCGTGTAGGGCAAAAAGAAATTGGAAAAAAAAAGATTAAAAAAAATTATGAAAAAAGAAAAAGAAGAAAAAAAAGAGTAGGGGGTTCTGAGATGCCATCCCATCTGTCTGCTTAAAGAAGAAAACCACACATTCTCCTACTGACATGAATGAAAAGGCTCGGCATGCTGCGGCTCGGCGTCTACGCAGACAAGCACCACCAGAGCTTCGCCCCAAGCAACATCATTCACCACGTGGAGATGCGGTCAATTTTTTTTCACCTTGATCTAACGTTTATTTTTGCATATTTATTTATATTATATTGAATGTGGTGAGATTGAGGCCAAGACGAATCGGCAGACATCTAAAAAGTAAAGGTGCAGTCTTAAGAAATATTACTAAGAGCAGACACATTTGTGCTATTTGCAAAATTCCTCGATGGACAGTCTTATTCTTCGATACATCTAGCAAAAGAAAAGGGTTCCTAAAAGAGTCTGTGTTAAAGCAACGAGGCACAATGATTTTGCTGTGTTTTGATCTGATTGCATTACCATAATTTGCCTATGTTATATATTTGTGAATATTAATGAACTAATGACAGTATAGTGGGCGATTAAATAATTTCATTTGAGTCAACATCGGCCCGGCACTTATGGGCAAAAGGTCTGCATCGGACTTCATTTGGGAGGGCCCGTGGATCGATAGTGATTGAAAATAAGCCGGGTGGCTTTACTTTGTATGCATTCTATCTTGGAAATGTCTTGTTGCGTCAATACTGAGATCAGGGACACCATAAAGTAGTGAAGGAGCCTGCAGACACTGTAAGCAATAATGTGCACACTAGGGAGTGTCTGGTTCATAGCATAGAGTTTTAATATAATAATCTAGAGGAAAAGGGTCCCATGCATTCAGGCCGCTTCGGAATGGCGGTGCATAGCAGCAAAACATTGCCTGCAAGGTGTGTACCTAGCTCTTTGCTAGCTTACCTTGTGGGAAAACACTGGAATCACGCATTGTATAACACTAAATAACATTGACAACCACTGAAGCAACTTCAACTTGTCGTGGCAAGGCAAACGCACCTAACCTTTCTTCTGCTTTTTCTTCACTTCTGTCGCTCTCTTTTCCTTCTTCCTCTCCGGACCACCGATGTCGGTGCTCGGGATTTGCCGCACTCCGCTCCCATCTTTACCCCCTCCCTGGCTCATAGCCATGCATCAATGGATGGCTCATATCTTCTAAATGAACTGAAACATTTTTTTGCTAAGTGTTCTAGTCTGTTGCAGGTTAAAAAACGTGGGACAAGCCCCTCCCACAAAGCTCTCTGCTTCGCCAAGATTGGTGGCTTTCTCCTTTCCAGCATCTGCTCTGCTAAGGTGGAGAGGGTGGAGGGCTTTGTGGGAGGAGCCTGTCACGTTTTTCTTAACCTGCAACAGACCATAAGGATAGTTGAGGAAATTTGGAAGCTCTGGGAAACCCTGGGGGCACTCTAGGGAAGCACAGAGTTCGTGGGAACCGAACCCAGTTAGAGACCCACTGGCACGGAGCGTTAAAGACGGGAGTAGAGTGCAGCAAATCCAAAGCAGCAACATCGGTGGTGAAAGAGAAGGAATGAGAAAGAGAGCGCCAGAGGAGCGAGAAAAGAAAGCAGACAATACGTTAAGTATGGTCGTTTTGCTACGCTGCGCTGGAGTTGTGTGCCACATTTTCTAGTCAGTAAGCCGCATTGTCCTATAAGTCGTTCCCGCCCCCTCCCCAATAAAGTCATTTTCACGAATAAGTTTATATATACAGGGTGTTTTTTTTTAAGCTTAACAGAATTTTTTTTTAGAAACCATGAGAGCTAGATTAATGCGGTCTGTGCAGGTGAGTTATACGGCCAGGGGGACATATTATAGGAGGCTAATCGTAACGATCAGTCGGTTAATTAGTTAAAAATCGTTAATGAACTTTTTAATTAATGAAAATAGACATATAGTTCCAATTAGAAACTTGCTCAGCGTCATTGAAAACCACTAAATCAGTAATTTTCAGAAAGACTTTGAGCGCGTGAGAAGCGTAGTAGTGCACTAAAGTTAGCACTCGTGGAGCACGTACAAAGCTAGCGGTTGCGATAAGGCGCCCGCGCAATTTTTCCATCGCTTACCTTGTACCTGCTCCAAGAGCGGTAACTTTCATGCACTACTACGCTTCTCACACGTTCAAAGTCTTTCTGAAAATTACTGATTTAGTGGCTTTGGCAGAGGCTGAGCAAGTTTCTAATTGGAACTATATGCCTATTTTCAATAATTAAAAAGTTAATTAACGAATTTTAACTAATTAGCCGACTGATCGTTACGATTAGTCCCCTATACTATGTCCCCCTGGCTGTATAGCTCACCTGCGCAGACCTCATTAACCTAGCTTTCATGGTTTGTTTTTAAAAATTCTGTTAAGCTTAAAAAAAAACACCCTGTATATATATGTCGCACCTTTGTATAAGTCACTTTGTAAGGTCCGCACGAAGAAACCGCAGCTGCAGACCTTAGCCGCCACGCCGGCCACGCTTCCAACTGCCGGAAGAGTGGGCCACTGGCAGGTACTCTGCCAGTCCTCCTTTGTCATAAATGTTGATACAGCCTACATCATGCAGTTAGGTTCATACTCATAAAAAAAAAAGCATAAAGGCTTCACCGTTGTATTAGATGCACCTGCGGAAATTTGATAGAAATGTGCAACCTATTCACGACTCCAGGAACCTATAGGGGTCGCCACTCGTGACAAATACAGCGGCCGAAAACAGGTTGTGCAGTCCCACGTGTCGGCTCAACGCACTACGCTCAGGTTTAAGCAGGCAAGCATTAGCTTCAGCGGCAGTGTGTTGGCACAAGTGAGCTTCTATACCCGTTTTCACCTCAAGAACCGTAGTAAAAAAAGTATGGCTTTTTGCAGAGGATTCCTAATTTTCTTCTTTATGCTGAGAATTGAGATATATATAGGTGCATTTTAGATTAGATATATCTTACCTTATCAAGACATGCACGTTTCAAACGCTAAAAGCATCGCTTCTGCCTCTGACAACTAAATCTTGTAAGAACTACTTTGCGCGGCAGTATGAACATTGAGCAAAACTTCCTTTTTTCCTGAGGTGAAAACGGGTATAGAGGCTTAGCCTTCTTTGAGGAAGCAAGGAAGGACTACCTACTGTCCTTCTACTGCGCTTACAAACATTGGTAAATGCACAAAGCCTGGTTTGTGTATTTGAGAAGGTTGCATTCAAAGCGACCTAAATAATGCACTGATAGACAGAGTAACTGGGACAGCTGCTCGCTTTACACAACACGATAAGTAAGGTGCGTCTAATTGGTTAGGCCGTCACGAGTCGAGTTTTTCCCTGCGGCCCTTTCGTGGCTGTGGACGCGCCAACTGCCGGCAACAGGCAATGATGGAAGCCACGAGAGACGAGTAGAAATTGCAAAAGGACCTTCCTGCCAGTTCAACGTTTTCCCACTAGGTGCTGTCCGTTTTGCAGGAGTAACGAATACATTATAAAATGTGGTTCCTTGTAAACAGTAGCTTTCTTTTACAGCAGGCACGATGACTGCATTGAATAAAGCTAAAAAGGCCAGGTGCAGGCCTTGCAAGCAATCATTTATTGCTTCTACGCGTTTGTCAAAGCCTCGTCATCCGTGTCTGCCTCCATGCCCCACCGTTCCGAAGTGGCCAGAATGCATGTCAACTATTTCTTCTAAAGGATGCTTCAAGGTGCAAAAAAATCGCTTGTAAATAGTGATATAAAACATGAAACAAACGTAAGCAAAATATTGGGTTATCACTATGCACAAAAAAAATGGAAGCAGATCGTCTGGCTGACGCAGCTGCTCACGGGCGGCACCATGCAGAAGAAAAACTTGAAAGCTTCTTCAAGATGAACGCCCGAAAGCAGATCCACAAGATCCAAGCGTGTATGGTATTTATCTGCAAGTAGCGGCACCAACCACGCGGTTTCCTTTTTTTTTTTTTTTTGCCCCACGCATTTTTTTTATTTTACTCCAGGAACCCATACTCACGAAATTTGAGTGTGGTAAAGGCCCTACCTAGAGGCACTCCTGTGAAAAGTTTCACTGCACTCCACCCGCTGGCTTATTTCTACGTCTCTCTTCACGCCTGAATGGCGCTCGAGAAGGCACTGTAGACTCTGATCCCTGCAGTTGACACTGACCTGTGCCTGCCCTCCCTCCACTTGTGCATCTTTTTCTGGTGTCTGCTCAGGAAATCCTGGGAGGAGAAGAGGCTGCCACACTCCACGCACCGGAAGGTCCCACACGCTGCCTGAGAGACGTCTGGATCTGCCGCGGGAGAAAGTGGACGACGGGGGCGCTGGCATCAACGGTTATTAAATGCAGAATGTTGCCAAGGACGACAGCGTGTGGAGGGAGGGTACAGGACGACTGCTACTGTGGTCAAGATCCAAGTTAAGAATGTGCTAGAAGCTCTGCCTCCGGCCCAAGCTTTCTACCTTCAGTAACAATTTGGGTTCTCGTGAGGCAGTGAATGCATGCTGGGGGCGGAGCTTCTATAACATATTCTAAACTTGTGCCCGGCAATAGCAACCGACGCTTTAATGCAAACAATAAGGGCAAGGAAATGAGGGTGAGGAGATTCACACTCTATGAAATTATGGCATACATGGTTACATCCAAACTTAAATTACATACACTTTATGCAATTATGACAAAGATCAGTTCTGCTGGCAACCCAGTACCCCCCCTTCCCCCTCCCCTATCGCTCATGATAAAAAATAAACAATGTTCCGGCTTACATTTTTACAAACACAAAGACAGCAATGCGAGGTGAATTTCACACTATTTGTACGTAATTATGACATATATAATTACATAAATTTAGGTGTTATGACTGATGTCACCACTACTAACAACCGACGTTTGAACATTAAAAAAAAGATCAGGAGTGAGGAGTTTTTCACTTTTTCTATCTAATAGTGTTTGGTGAACTAGTATTTCAGCATTTATAAACTGGCCTAGAAAAAGCCCATTTTGCAGGGGCGGTCATTTCTGCCGTTGCATGACAGAGATGCTGAAAAAAGTGCCGTCGCTTCACTTCACGAGACATTCGTGAAAGTTGCACGACGTAAAATTATATTCCGACGGATCCTTTATGTGCATGCGACCAAATCCACAACTCCTTAGCAGCTCCTATGCTGGGAGGATGTGCAGTACTCACGGTACAAAGACTATGCGGTAGAATCATTTTTTTTCATTTATATACTACACTACATAATATCCCATAACGTGCTCCACCCCCAAAAGTTCACCCATCCTAGCTCACTTATGGTAAGAGCAATGCCCTAGCTAATGGTGACTGGCACAAGAGCTATGGCAGGAGGTAAGCAAACTTCGCCGACTAATGGGTACATTAAAATGGCAAGTTTGGGCCAGTTGGTTCATGATCAAAGACAGGCGCCGAAAAAACACAAGGACAAGGAGAGACGTAAACACTGGCACCAGTATTTACGTCTCTTCTTGTCCTTGGTTTTTTCGGCGCCTGTCTTCAATAATGGATACAGTTGTTTATGCTCCATTGCCCCTCAATGTGAAAACAGGTTAGGCAGGTCACAAAAAACAAAAATAACAGTTTTTTTTTTTTTTAATCTGAAAGTTAGTTTACTCATCATTTTCATCCGATTTGCTCTTGCTTATAGGTAATATTGCTTGGGATATTACGGTAGTTGTCACTTGCTTAGGAACAGCATTATATCTGGTGGTAGCCACAAATTAATCAACCACAAATTGTTTTTTCACAAAATTGAGTATGTTGCAATAGACTTTTAAGGAGTGGTATCATATTTTGTAATAGTAAATACCAGTCACTAGAACATGCCCCAATTCATAAACACAGTTCCTTTATGGTCTGTTTGGATGCAGTGCCTGAAGTGCACTATCCCAATGCAAATTGCTGCACAATTGGTCTCCTCTCTGTCCTGAAATCAAAACAAGAGAAAGTAGGTTAGGAAACATACAACTAGAACAGACATCTTTTCAAGATGGCAGCAAGCAAAATCAGAAAAACTGTTTGTTTAAAGAAACAAAGTACTTTTGTTTACTTCAGTCATTTGTTACACACAGCATATATATGTGCAGCCTCCGTAATGAAATCATCATGACCAAAATGAATGCCACTGGTGTTTGTATTGTACCCAAGGGACCACAAAAGAGCTTTCTGCACAGCAGTACAGAAAGCTTACAATAGCTTAATTTATATCAGGTTTTGTATAGGTGTGATAATATTCTGGAAAAAGAAATTGGTGAGAGTTAGGTTCCTCCGTCATCAACAGCTTATATTTTTTTGTTTTCTGTAAATGAATGGGCATGCTTGCACAATGCATTGAGTGCTATTGAGAAATCCTTCTTTTAACGCAAGATTAATTTGCCATAATTAATATGCCCAGTCAGGTCCATCAAAGGTGAAATAGGAGACATGCTGCAGCAGAGACAAATTCTCAGCAGTAGCAAAAAAAAAAAAAAAAAAAAAGTTAATCCAGCCAATGGGCAATCGTGACATTGGATGCATTACCAGAAAGTCACGATCCCATAACGGGAATGTCACCTCGCGATAGAGGGAAAAATATTTTGTTCACCAGTGCCAACTATCATCTCCTTGTTCCTGCAACATCAAGCACAGTAGCAAGTTACAAACAAAATTAATAAGACAAGAAGGTATAATGCCTCCACTGCCAAGAAGATTTACTTTGGGTAAAAAAAGGAATTCGTGAAAAGCTCATCAGACAACTGCTCACAAACAATGAAAAAATGGACAGTGACAAATAATGCATGAAATGCAGCATTTGAGAAGCGATTGTTTAAGTTTGTTCAGAACACATTAAAGAGTTGTTTCGGAGAGTGAAGAACCTATATACATACCTGCCAAGTTTTACGATTTTATCGTAAAGTGTCCGCTTTCCAGCGCTTTCTTACAGTTATCGTATTAACAAGAGTATTTGTACGATTTTCCGCACCCCGTGTAAAAAAAAAAAAAAAAAAGAAGAAGAAAAGTGTTTGTTTAAGCTGCATCTCGCCTGTTTACAAGTTGGGGTTGGCAACACTGGTACATCGACTTGTATGCCAAGGGGCGCAAGCTACCGCTCCAGTGCAGTCACTGATCTCTATGACAATTGCTGGATCGCGTTTGCGCGCTCCGCGAATTTTGTTCGCGGAGCATTGTTCGGGACATTTTGTGTCGTCTGAATACAAAAAAGCACAAGGACTCTGCAAATTTAGTTGAAACCAACGAGAAGCTTGGAGGGTGCTTTAGTCAATCAACGGATTACGACACTACCCGAGCCGAATGCCTTTTTATGGCATTTTTGATCGAACACAACATGCCGTTTACGGCGGTTGTTGTGGAGACGGTAAAGAGCAAAAACTTTGCTCTTTAACGTCTCCGTTAGGCCAGGCACAGGCGAAAGAGTTTTCAGCAAAGTGAAGAAGGCACACACGCAGTTCTGCTCCTCCATGTCAAAGAACTCTTGAACAGTTGTTAGTTGTGAAATGCACCCAGTCCGGAAAGACGAGAACTTCCTAAGAAAAGCAAAAGCTGCAACTTCCTCAGTGTTGGCCCAACCTTCTACTTCTAAGGAATAAGACATTTCGTGCAATGTATGATGTGTTTGTGCCCTAGTTGAGGCATTTTTCTTACCTAAACCAAGTTTTTGAAGAATAAAACAGTTTTCGTATTTCTTCACACAGTTGTAGTGTTTTTTTGGCATCCCCTGTAGTGTTTTCAGCATTGTAGGGTTGGCAGGTCTGTATATACTTTAGGATTTTCCCCTGTCAATTTAGCGGGAAACTAAATTCATGTAATAGGTCACGTGACATCAATTTCCCCGTCAAATTTAGCGGGGGAACTGAATTGGTGTGTAGGTCACATGACGTCAATTTCCCCGCTAAATTTAGAGGAAAGTGCAAAAATGGACAGACGGATGAATGGACAAAATTTTGGGATTGGGGGTTCTGGTAAAAAGACAGTTTATGCTTTAAAAAAAAACACATGCACAACCTTGCAGCATGAAAAGAGACAGCACATAATCTCTCTGGTACTACCTGAGCACGTCTAATGTGCTGCCGAGAAAAAAAAAAATGTAACAATGCAGACATTACTAAAAATGAGCCTCATAAATCTTGAAAGGTTTGTTCAGGTGATTTCGCTGCCATGACCGGAGCTGAAAAGGAACAGAATGCTCGAGGGCACTAAAGACAGGAAAACAGAATGGTTCCTACAGTTTTCAACTGTACTACTACAACTATACTTACAATTCTGTACAGTTAGATCATGGCATCCTGATGTCCACTAGGAGAACTGGATTGAAGGTAAAGCAATGACTCGACACGATTTTGTACACACCCTAATACAGTACTCTGAAAAGTAAGCATCAACTCGACCAATTTTTTATGTTAGATTTTAGGTGTAGCAATGATGTAATCTAATCGAGCCCTTTTCTTTTACACAATTTTTTTTTTTGCGACATGTCTAGAGGTTTGAATCGGGTCCATCGGCCTGCTTACCTGTAAGACTCGCCACACACACCCAAGCCAAGGAAAAGGGATGCACGCATTTATGCACCCATCGTCTACTATTGCATGCAATACGGGCTGAAACAGTCCTTTGTGCTTCTTTGGCGTACCTGCCAGTTTTTGAAAGAGCTGTGGTCAAAATTAGGAGTGGAATGCGAAGTTGAAGTGTCATACTTCAAACTATTCGACAAATAGATCGATGTCACCAGGCAGATTGGCTACATTGATGCAATGCTTCGGGGGAACTTTAGTCATTCTGCATGTGCGACAACCTTGCTACCACTCTGCGCATGCACAGCACGGGACAGCACAAGTCATTGCATTCACAGCAGCCTCTCTCCTCCAGATTAAAGGTACGGAGGTGTAACGTCACACACACATACCGAATGCTTGGTGAGATCAGTCTTTTGAGAAATAATAAGAGTTGTGGGGACAGCAGATACAGAAAAAAAGCCAGGTTTTTCAGCTCATATATTGTCAGTGGCAGTTGCTGAATGGAACGTAGTGCGAGAAACGTGAAAGACCACGGCTGTCTGCTTAGTGTATCGACGCTGTACCGCTTTTGGCATGCTAGAGCTTGCTCAGCAATCCGAACAAGTAACAACATTGTTGACCCACTATGCACCATGGTGGCTGCAATGCGATGCAGCATACAATTTTGAGGTTAAAGTCGCCGTGTCTAACTGCCACGTATCAATCGATAGCAGCATGGCTAACATATGCAAAAAAATGTGATAAAACAAAATAAAAAAACACTTTTTTTGGGGGGGGTGATAGAATTTTTTTATGGCCATTGCTCTGTCTACAGAAGGCAGCATCAACGTGTACAGTGTGTGTCCCCCTTCCCCCCCCCCCCCCCACCAAAAAAAAAAAAAAAAATGTTGTGTTTTATTTATTACATAAACAAACTATGCATCATAGAACGCTTATTCTCCACCCAAATGTAGTGCTAGTGGTTAAAACCAGATGCCAAAGTTTTACAATCGTTAATTTATTAAAAAGTTGTTATTTCCTGAAAATTTAAATGGGAAAATGGGGCCTGTTTTTGGCTGTTTTCGGCAAATGGTGCTATTCAGCTCCAAGTATTCGAGAGCACTGCCACCCACCATTTTACCATTAAAAAGTTTGGGAAAATCATGCAACTTTTTAATAAAATAACGGTTAGTTATGCAGCTTTGGCTTACGGTTCGGACCACTAGGATTACATTTCGGTGGAGAGTGGGCGTTCAGCGAAGCATAGTTCATTTCGCAGGGAAAAAAACCTTGTAAATATTTTTGGGGACACCCTGCAGTCAATTGTTCACACACCCGCACGAAAACAGTGGGTACTAGAAAAGCTCTGTTCACAAGATTGCTAATGGTTAGTTAATGAATAGAATCTGAAGCTGCCACTACAAGGCAGCCTCATGGTCTCCCAGTTCCCTTCGTTCCCCTCACCTTCCCCATTTGTGGCAGTCTTGAGCCTCGGTATCTTTCTCTTCCCGACCTCTCCCCATCTGGTTGTCGTTTGCTGCTGTGCCCTTCTCGTTTTGCTTTTTTCTTTATCTTCTGGCATAGTGTTCCGACAGCCTCTGCGTTGTTCTTTGCTTCCTTTAGTTTTCCCATAATATGACGACGGGCGTGCACCTGAAACGTCGCTTGTTTCCTTTCCCCTTCTTTCTGCATGTTTTTTTTTTTTTCTCTCACACTTTCATAAAACATTTACAGCCAGGGCGAGCTAAGCCGTAACACAACACATCATTAGGGCTTGCTGCACTCATTAGCGGCGAGATGGTTTGGTGGTGCCCTAAATGATTCCCTCTCGTGACGTCATTACCCTGCAAACAACTAGTTCAATGGTGTTTGTAATTAGCATGGTGAAAACTTGAAATCACTGCGCTCTGAAACCAACACTGCCAACATCGTCAAAATTGAAGTTCTTACATTACTCTTATTCCTGCCGATGAGAAATCCCTTGCTGACGTCATAGTCAGCATTCAGCCAATCGTGGAAGGCCGACCGCAGGGACTCTCAATTACCCAAGCATCAAGAAGCATGCAGGAAACATAGCTGCCCGTGCTGGCGTTGGTAGTAGCATTGTTTTAAGCAAAAATCTAAAACAAGTGGCGGTTCACACGTGCGTCCGCAAACGCCTTTTTTGTTATGATTTCTTTAAAATCTGTAATACCGCTGGGCCAGCGAGCGCAGCGCGTGCAACCACGTCCCCTGCATGCTTCTTGATGCTTGGGTAATTTAGCAATAGATCTATACTCACAGAGAAGGCGCTAGAAAAAATAAGAGCTTCAGTTGCCTCGCCTTAGCGCGAGCTTCCGACCTTCGATAACGCTGCAGCATTCCTGCACCACGAGCGCGCGCGCGGTCAAGGCATGGAGCGCGTGCTTGGAGGTGGAAAGCTCTCACTCGTCACTGCTGGTTTCGGTGGTACTCGGATCCAAATTCACCTCACTGCAGTCTGAGTAAACGGATCGTGCACAGAACAGAGGCCCTCTCAAAGAACTGAAGATTGAACATGACCGGTTGCAGCAGGGGACCTATGTTGGACTTTCGAGAAACTAGAAACAGAAGTGACGTAGCGGCAGGAGTGGCGTAACCGAGCAACGGCGCGCACCGCGAAACCGCCCTCTTTGACGCCGTGACGACATAGCAAGATTGGCGTCTGTCACTCACTTGAGAGGTGTCAAGAGCCAACCCCCGAAGAGCGGAAGTAGCTACGCTGTCCCCCTGCCGTACCTACGCTTTCCCGGTCGTACTTATCTGGAACCTAGTCCCTACGCAAGCGTCCGTTTCTCTGGCAACCGGAGGAGCATTTCCTGCTTTTAGTGAAGCGATGGCAGCCAATCCCTCGCGGCGGTGACCTTCACATCGCTCTATTTTAAAGAAACTTGTCAAACTAAAAAAATACACGTGTTCTATTGAAATAAACAACTGATTTTGTAGCGGTTACAGAAAATATTAGATGGAGTAAACTCGCATAAATGGTTAGAACAACATGCGGGACGCGGATGAGCGCCTAGTTTAAACCATTGTCGCTGATGA
Source organism: Ixodes persulcatus (assembly GCA_013358835.2). Classification (NCBI taxonomy): domain Eukaryota; kingdom Metazoa; phylum Arthropoda; class Arachnida; order Ixodida; family Ixodidae; genus Ixodes; species Ixodes persulcatus. Next base: position 35,906 of record JABSTQ010003665.1, read on the forward strand.
GGGCTCAAGAAACAGGAGAATGTGGCCTCTCTGGTACGCGGCGCGCGCAACTGAGCTGAGCCCGGCGCTGTCTAGAGACGACAAAGTTCGTCTCTGGAACGAGCTAACCTCCCGGCTCAACATCCTCGGGCCTCAGAGGAAGGAGCCGGATGGTTTGAAACGCTACTGAACCGTGCGGGTGTCGAAGGCGCGGGCGCGGGCTGCGGAGCTTTTCAGTGAAGAAAGTTAGTAATATGCTCTTGACAACCAGTGAAGAAAGTTAGTAATATGCTCTTGGCAACAGGTATGACAAATATATGCTAAAACTAGCCATTCCTCATGTTTGTAGGACAGCAATATGTAGTGTGTGCTTTTTCATCAAAGGTGTCAAGTGGCTTGTGCCATCGGAATTTCATACTTGTAGTTTTCTTTAATTGAAACCAAGAGGTCTGCACTCTAGCCACAACTTGCCTTCCGCCTGAAACTGGCCTCTGGGTTTGCCATTTTTCTTATATCGCAATAAAGTGGAGATTTGGGACACTTGATTCATTTCAAACAAAAAAGCGCCGAAAAAAACACAGGGACGCAGACGAAGGGAAACAGGACAAGGCACACTCTCCGCTGAAGTCGACTTTTCAATAAACTTCAGTTGAGAGTGCGTCTTGTCCTGTTTCCTTCGTCTGTGCCCCTGTGTTTTTTTGTTTGCGTGTTTTCTTATATGATTGTTGATCTCAATATGCCTCTACTATGGAACCTGTCATGCTTCCATGTGTGACAAAACACAAACGAAATGGCCGTGTGCTGAATTAAGTGAAGTGTGAAATAATGTCTGTGATATATCCTGGATAATGAAAAAGAATTTATACAGTGTTTAGTAGTCCATGCTAAATTTCACTTGAAAGAAAGTATTGCAACTTGTGTTTTCAAACATGTTTATTTTTCACGTTACGGCACTGTTATAAAAAAAAGAAAAGCACTTTCAAAGACAAACTGCTTGTTGTCTTCTTTATACATTCAAACTGACATAAATCCAATATGCGTTTATCGAGTAATACACCTGGCTCTGTGGTAGCCATAATAGATTGTAAATTGGAACAGGGCAATGGAAGTGTAGAGAAAATGAATTGATGTCCAAACCCGATACAAACAATATATTGCAGTAAAAAAAGGAAAATGGGTCTCACCATTAGCCTCATTGATTTCTCAGTTTCCTGCAAGGGCGAGCCAGATGCCCCTTTGGCTAGCTACATAACCCTACGAAACCTTCTGTTATTGTTCCGCGCATTTTATGCACCCTGCTTGCAAATTAAAAAAAAGGCCCTACCTACATCACCGTGGTGCACCGAATAGCTTTTCGGAGGCAGTACTACATGTCCGTAAAGGTAGCACGGTGGTTGTGCGACGAACTGCGCAAGGCGCTGGAGTTGACACTGTGGAGCTTATGGACGGCCATGACTGTGGAGCAACAAGCGAAGTACATGCTGCCACGGGGAGGGCTTCTCTGGTGGCGAGAGCGTCAGTCGAGGTGAGGACGACGAGGGGTTTGCTGTCGCTGGTGGTGTCCCTGATGGGCGAGACTGCCACCGTGGCTTGCGTGGGGCTCCGGGGAGGCACGGCTGTGGCGGGTTCGGAACTGCGCAACAAGGCGCTGCCTCAGAGCCCTCCCCATGCCCGAGAGGCTGACCCGAGGGTGGGCAGGAGCCAGCCTCTCGTCATCTGCCACTGACCCCACCGAGCTCGACTCAGAACCGTCCGAGCTCGGCCCAGACTCCAACCCTGGCTCGTCAGGGTCAGAGTCTGGCTCCGGTTCTGGTTCCCTCTATGAAAGGCAGATATTGTGGAGCACTGCAAACGCCGATATAATGACAGTGGCTGTTGTTGGATGATAATACAGAGTCCGGTGCCTTTGCAGACACCGAAATCTGCTTTTCAACAGCCCAATGCAGCGCTCCACAACCGACCTCATCGAAGAATGTGCCTTATTAAACCGGCCGCAAGCGGTGGAGGCCGCATGATATCCAGAGACAGGGGTGATGAGCCAAGGCTGCAAAGCATAGCCGCTGTCACCTGCACAGTCAGAGAAGGAAATGTATGATATTAATGCTGTTCGCTTTAAAAGAATACTTCAACGAAATTTGAAATATACCCGTCGTGTTCAGAAATAGGCTGAATATGATCCACAATACCCGTAAATGACAATCACACACTTGTATTTTGAGCCTGATGGCTGTAGTTTTCGTTATAAATAGCCCACACTGGCAAGCGCTCGGAGAGCAGCCAGCAGAGAGCACGTCACATCCGGTGCAATTGAGATGTAGTTTATCTCGGGATGAGCAAAACTGCGGCGAGGCAGACGACGTCAGGATGCCCTAGCTGTTCCAGCAACCAAAGCGGTCGAAGCATGCCAGCATCAGGCCATCGCAACTAACCCCAAAGCTGCTTTTGTGTGAATTTTAAGTGACGGGTTAATCTTCTATAATCTTGGAACGCACAAAAGAGTGTCCCGTTGAGTGTGGAGTTCCCCCCTCCCCTTTTCTCTTCTGCTGGCCGTAGAGCTGTCGGGATGACGTCAGGTTCAAAGCATGTATAGTTCTAGGCAAGACAGTTATCTCTCTTTGCTCTTTGCTATTCGCCTGATTTTTTTTAAATGCCTTTTTGTGTCTTTTTTAACAAGATATGGATGTGTCCGATGTGATACTGCTGTTTTGAACACGTATAGACCAAAAAATAAGCACCGAAATTTCGTTGTAGTATCCCTTTAAAATTGTTGACAACTAAGCAGGTAAAGCTGCTGTTTGCAACCTTTCCCCCCTGTACTTGACAGCTGTGTCGGAGTGTTTCCAAGGAGACGTGTCACAGGTATGGCCAGAGCACATGCCATGTTATCCATGTTCGGAACAGTATGTGTGATATTGTAGCTTATAAGTGGTGCAGAGCCATCATGTACAGAACCAACAAATGTAGTATGCTTACCGAGCAGGAACCTGCCGTCGTCTATCAGCCGGCCTTGCTCGAAGTTGCTCCGGAGCCACGAGTAGCGCCACGCGAAGGAGTCGTGCACCGACCCAGGATACCGTGGGTCAATGCTCATGACCCGGCAGTCGGCGTCACACACCTGCAATAGTGAGACATATGTCGGCATTAATTCAACTGAATCCACAAATAGTTGATTGCACTCATTGTCATGGGGCCCTGTCAAACACTATTTACATGCTGACCAACACACCACCATAAAGTATATGGTTTACGAACTTAAAATATTAAAACAGCGCAAAAAAAAACGACGGACTGGATGAAGGACACAGACAGAGCGCTGTCTGTGTTACAAAGATTAAAATTATATGATAAATAGCCACTTCCTTTGATACACGTAATAGTTTAGGCAAATTTGTCTTTTTCTTCAAAGGAGAGTTTACACTTTACCATGCAGGACAGGGACTAATGCTTAAAAGCTTAACACGACATGAAAACAAACAGAGATCGAAAGCTTTTCAGCTAACAAACCCTCCCTCCCTTCGTCGAACAAACGCTTGTGCGGAGGATGAACGATTACTAACAACCCATAACTCTCATTTATAAAATGGCATATCCGCACCGTACTAGCGTTACGCTCTTTTTCAAACCCATTAAGAACGGGCATTGACCTATAGCTAAAAGCGCGAGCTAGCTGCTTTGGATAAAGCCCCGCGGCTGCACGAGCGCTCGTGCAGCGAGTGCTCCAGTCAAGCCGTTCGCGCTTGCAGTTTTCTCAGTTAGTTCATGCCAAGGTGAGACGTAGTATATCTGTGATCGTACTTACCACCACCACGTTTAGAGCGTAGTATTGTTTGCGGCACCAATACGCCACCTTCGTGACGGTGGGGTCGTTCTGTGACGGGCCGACGACGGCGATCATCGTCCCGTCGACGCAACCGATGACGCCGGGTATCTGCCGAGCCGTTGAAAGCCCCTCTCAACGTCGTCCCTCTCGCCGGTAGTCTGGGGAAAGTCGATTCAGCCGCGTCGGACCCCCAGACCACAGCCCCAGACACTGCACAATAGCGAGGGACACAGCCCGCACAACGATGCTGACTGTAGCCTGATGACTCGCTATGTGCTCGTCGCTCGCCACCATGCCCTGAAAGCTCCCCGTGGCGTAAAAGCGAAGTGCGCACAACACTTGCTGTTCCACAGTCATCACCGTCCACGAACCTCGCAGCCTCCTCAACTGTGGCTCCTCGCGCAGTTCGTCGCACAACCAACGGACCACATTCTTGGCGAGACGGTACAGCCTCCGAAAAGTCTCCTCCGGGAGTTCAAAGGCCTCGCGGTGCTGCCGGTTGAGCCTTTCCGGAGAAAAAAAAAAGTTCCACAATAGAAAAACTGTCGCTCTGCCTCCGAGACGCCGTGTTTCCAATTTCGCTACCTCGAAGGGACCATCGACAGACTCGTTCCCTTTTGAGACGAAACACCGAGGAAACGATACGTCACTTTGTTGTCACTTCCGGTGGGGGCGGTTCGCCGTCTCCGCCCACATTTTCATAGGGAACTTTCGTCATTCGAGCCTCAACCAATCAGACGCGGTGTCGTCACTTCCGTTTCTTTTAGGAGAAACGAAACATTTGTCCAACATAGGTCCCCAGCTCACCGTTCGTAGTAGAGAAAAAAAAAAAAAAAAAAATCGCAGCATTGAAGCACCACAGAAGGCGGCAAGTTCGCGACGGCGGCATCTCCTGTCGTTCTGAAAAGAACTCTTCACGGGGGAACGAAACTATTAAACGAATCAAAAACATGTTCATCGCCGATCGACGGATCACTTACCCAAACAGACGCTAGCGAGTCGAGAACAGGTCGCGGACGTGAAATGTGAGAACACTAGTGCGATTTCAAACGAAGCGCTTTCAAAGCCAGAACGGTCGCATCTGTAGTAATGAAAAATTACTTCCAGATATCGTGGTTCACTTGGCTCAGGTGAGTCTGTTCAGATATGCTGAGATGACCGGCTTGTTGATAGATCCCGGCACGGATCGTCAGCGCCGGGAGCGAAGTTTAAAACCAAGACCAGAGTTGTGGTAAGCTCAAGGATGTTAGATGAAGTTTCAGAAAGCGAGCACCGGATATTTCTCCCGAAATAACCAAGCAGATTCGAAGATGTAAACTCATTATCTTCAACCAACTTCTGAAAATACAACTTCGGGCCTCCATGTTGGATTGGATGCGATCTGGATTCGTACTCGAGTGCGGCTCTTTACAATGTGGTGAACCCTAGATGCGATATTAGGATAAATGTGATGAAAACACGTTACTTTCGTTTTCGATGTACGATTGCAGCGGTAACTTTCAACAGTTTTTTTCTGGAAACAAAACTGAATCGATTGTCGTTCTTAAATGGTTATGATCAGAACAATGCGCACTTGTTGCCATGATTTCCGCTGTCCTAGCCCAGCGTGCTAGTGTCGACAAAGTGATCCATAGGTAGGGTGACCAGACGTCCCGTTTTGGCCGGGACAGTTCCGTTTTTGAGGTCCGCGTCTGCCGTCCCGTTTTTTTCTCCCAATAAGGAATCATGTCCCGTTTTCAGGATATGATTCTTTTTTTTTTTTTATCTATATATGTGCGCAGACTTTTACAGCCGAGTCTTGCAAGATAAAGTCCCGCCTAGGAAACTTCAGTCGTCGGCAAAATACGCCCACACCAACGAAGGACCCAAAGCAGGACGTTCCAAATGGGTGCATGCAACTGTACCGTGAGTGAGACCGTTCCCTGGCCCTAGGGCTTAGTGCAATATGGTAACGTTTTGAAATGATACCAGTTACTTCATTGAAGGTTTTCTCCCTCCCCCCCCTCTCCCCCCCCCCCAAAGTTGAACGTTCAATTCGAACTTCAGGTTGAACGCTGGGCTGGACATTTGTGGGGATTTTAGGCAGCTCTTTAAAACCTGGGTAGCATTAGTTTTTACAGGAAAGCAGTTTTTCTTGACATGTAATAGAAATTTAGCTAACTTTACTGTCAATGCGATGCATAAGCAGATAGCACAATGTTTCAACACTTTTCTGCAATATTTTGACAAAATGCCCCATCTTCCGAATTCCTGTGTGTGTGTGTGTGGGGGGGGGGGGGGGGGGGCACACCAAGCTAGTTCGACATTTACAGGTCCGTTTTAAAGGGCAACTCCGGTCCATACTTTCAATTTTGGGATTATGACTGCTTTTAGTGCAGTCAGCGTCCCTGAATTGCAAGATGTCAATTTTTTCTCGTTATTGTGCGTAGTATTAAAAATATCGACGCCTCAAAGTTTTGTTTGGGGCGCGGCCAACAAAACCGAAACTAGCCTCTCGAGGCCCCGGCAACACTGGAAATCAGCCGCTATGTGAACGTGACGTCAGGATCGTTCTCGTTCAACGAGTACGCAGGCCGAGCGGCACCTACCTCTGTTGCGCTAGCCGTCTAAAGATAGGAGGTAAGCTGATTTTGTTTTAATTCTGTATACGTGATAGTTATCTAGCACATGTAGCAAGAGTTAGTGCGTATACCCAAAAGCTAGCGACTGGAAAACCCGTGAACTCGTACGGTGCCGTACTCGGCGGCCGTCGCCATGCGTGCGCTATGCCGTACTCGTCGCTTGTATACCCAAAGGCTAGCGACTGGAAAACGAGTGAAGTCGTTCGGTGCCAAGGCTCGGTGGCTGTCGCCGCGTGTGCGGTCGTCCGTACTCGTCGCTAGGCCTAAATTGGCATAGGGGCTCCGTGGATGGAGCGGCGTTGCTCTACGCCTCGCTGCCAGTGACGTACAGTACTGGGGGCCCCCTCGCTTTCGCGCTGCGGGCGAGTCCCAGACACGAAGCTTTGAGGCTCTCCGGCGCGGGCCGCGGCGTCCGAACACACGTGTGCTGGGCTGTACACGTCTGTTTTTTCGTTCCTTTTTCCTCAGGCGCGTAAAAGCCAAAGTCCAAAGTCCACTCGTCGAACAGCGTTTACCCACACCTTCTCCCACCTTCTCCAATTTCCGGTCCGTTTGAAACTTGTGAAAAAGCACCTCCGTGTTGCGCAGCGGGTTGTTTGAGCAGCCCACAGCGCTACAAATTGCACTCCGCATCTTTCGAGGAGCAGCTGGGCAGTCTTGGGCGCACCGAGTTGCTCGCTAAAACGAGTCTTGGAGTCCTCACAAGCAAATAAACAAAAGGCTATACCGAAGCTACACGGGCTACAGATAAAAGCAACGGCTAAACACGCCAATCACAAGCCGAAGTAGCGGTGGTAGCGGCTCAAAGAGGCGCACTCCGCGCAACGCCCGGATCGGAGGCAAAAAAAAGAACGATACTGACGTCACGGCCCAATGTTGCATTAGCGATCGGCAACCCGCTGGCCACCCGCTAAGGAGCAGCGGCTCGCGGCGGGTCGCATTTTTATTATCGGCATTAGTTGAGAATGCGGCGTCCCACGGACATAATATTTTGACTGGGGTCGTATTTTGTGTCACTACAGCGATACCAGTAATTTATTTCATTTTGAGTTTTGGCCGGAGTTGCCCTTTAAGAGATCACGTTAGTGACATATTGGCATCTGATTGGTGGAGGAAACTGTCTCCATCAATTGGGCGCCAATACAACACTCCTTCACCAATCAGATGCCAACATGTCACTTCCGTGACCTTTTAAGACATACATGTAAATGTTCAACCTAGGCTCCCTGGATTCCAATTGCCCCATTAAGCAGCAGTGACCTAGGTCAAGCTCCCGAAATCTCTTGTGCATCCAATGTGGCACACCTTGTTTATACAAAGAAGCTCCTTCCCTATCTTTTCTAATATCGCCCATTGTTTACTACTTTTTCTACCAAGGTTTCCTCGATTGATGTTCCCGAAAGCTGGCACCCATTTTTTGTGGCAGTGTGCAGCAGCCATTTTTTATTAGTTTAGTTAAAGGAGTTAACATTGAAAGAATTTGCATCTTCTACTTTTGACAGTGTTTATCTTGTCACGAAGGACAGAAAACACATCTTCCTTCAATATATTGCGATTCCACCGCATAATCGCGAGCTAAAAATTAGAATATTTCCCTACCTGCAGCCACGAACAGCGGCCATGAGAACCACGTGGCGTGATGTCAGAGGGGCTTGTAAAAAGATAGCAAGTTGTGCAAATACCTGTTCGATAAAGGGTAATTTGTTTTATAAATTTTGTCGTTCCAACATAAATATAAATGCGTCAAAAACCTGGCATCATTGACAAAACTTTTATTATACGGAGTTTTAGTGGCGCCATCTATCTGAGGTCAACGTCTGCTACCACGAACAGCCTCCAGAAGCCGGAGGGGGTCGGGGAACCTGGGATGACCGGACGAGCACGTTGGCGCACTTTCCTCTTTTTGCCATGTTGATTGCACTGGGCAAGCACGTGGTTGTGAGCGAGTGAGTTCTCGCTGCTCACTGATGACTCTGGAGAGAGAGCTTCACCGGAACCCAGAGCACCCCCATTTCAGGTCACAGCGCACGTGAAGGAGCTGAGAGGTGCTGAAAACCTCAGTCTTTGTTAATTTTAAAATAAAAACTAGGACATGCAAGCAAAAGCGGTTTTTGTTCTTTTTTTCAGAAAGGTCAAGACACCAACTCCCTTACCTTTGATTCTTACCTTTGATAATGATCTGGCGTCTCGTGCGCCTTGAGCGCATATACACTGTAAAAGCACAACGAAAAGTAGCAAACGGAAATTGGATCGTCTGCTACGAACCGAATGTCACAACGAAGTGATATCGGATGCGGGCTAAAACTGCGATCGTCCGGTATTTCATGATGGGGGATTGACAGCCTGCGCTTCCTTTGCCAACGTCAAGTTGTTCTGCCGTTATACGTGAGCTAATGTCGACCAGTGGATGAAGGCACACCCGGGACAAGCACGTCAGAGGCCACGAGACTTCTCCGACTATTCGTGTTCAAGTTCTCACCAAAATATTTTCAAGTGTTCAAGTTCTCACAAAAATTGTTTCATTGGTTAGCAGTGTGCGGCCTGTGGAAAGCTACGGTTCCACATTCCAAGGGCGGTCAAGAACACTCCCTTTTTCACTCTGAGACCAAACGTGGACCTCCCGGTGCCCTTTTGGCTGCAGACGGGTCGACCTCTCGAGCGCCGGCCCGTGCGCACTTCGAATAAAGACCGGTACATACAGAGATTGAGTGCCAGAAGATGCTCTTTTCTGTCGACGACTAGTCTGGCAGGTGCGGTCCATCGCAACACGAAAGAACTCTAGCGAGCTGGAAAACACTGCCTCAAGTTCTGTCTCAAATAAACTCATACAAACAAACAAACAAACACCTCTGCGCACAGAAAGACGTAGGGCAAAAAAGTTAATCATCAAAGCGTCCATCGAGATTCCGAGCCGGATGTATCTAACGTAAAACCGCCCTATAGTACTGGAATCAAGGCTACCAGCACATGCTCACAGTGTGGGCAGGTTGTTCAGCTTGCACAGCTGAAATGCACAGTAAGGCAAGGAGCCCTAGCGCAACATCCACTTACAAGTAAACCAAAACATACTACCGTAAAATACCGCAGAAGGACCCACTTCGCTCCAAGCGCCCACTATTAACATTTCCCAAATTTGGGAATTTTGCAAATTATACATTCACCGCCCGATTTGACCAAAGAGGCACCTATGTCTAGATTAACCCAGTTTTCAGTGGAAATGGCGTGGGCATTCCTCTGGTATTTTTACGGTATATATAAGTTTATGCTTATAAGCTTCTCTGGATTGTTAAACAGTGCCAGGCAAATCGAGCTTGTTTTTAACACTGAAAGAGGTCACAACCCCAACAGACAATCCAAAACACAGAAAATAAGGAAATCTACAGGATGCAATTACTTTTATTAATTTAGAGTTTGGTTGTCCCCATACCAGCATTGGGGAAACTGTACAGAACACACTCTAACATGCATTGCATTTACAAGTCTGCTTCAATAAATATGACGCAATTGTCCTCATCCCAAATGTGGAATGGAAAAGACATACCTAGGACTAGGAGAGGTCACACCAGGCAGGAACTGATGTTCCACTCGGAAATTCGTACAAGTGTCACAGTAGGGATGCAAGTGTCAGACGTCTTGGACATCGGTTGAGCTGCGGATTATACAGTCTTTCTGCAAAAGCTTTCAAAAATCCCTGAAAACGTGCTGTTCGAGATAAAAAAAAAACTCTTGGCGGGAACAAACTACCAGCCTTGGTGGACGTCAAAGATAGCAAAAACATATTAATGAGCGAGATAATTAACTAAAATTTACCAATCCATTTTTTAATTAATAAAAATAAACATGGTTTCACTGACAAACTTGTTAAGCATCACCGAAAACCACTCAATCAACTCTTCTTAGGAAGATACAAGGCAGGGGCAGCATTTTACAACATTCCGTAGAAACTCTCAATTTGGGTCGAGTTTCTAGTTTCGGATTTTTATCGGAGCGCATCTCTGCGCCTGCATTCTGCTTCTCAGTGGCCAAGACGCACAACACGAGGGAGCAGGAACGCGCACGCAAGGATGCGCTCCGATGAGAAACCGAAACCAAGCGACGCGTCCCTGCCATATATCTTTCTAAAAAAAAGCTGATTTTGTGGCTTCCGATGATCCACAGCACGTTTCTCAGTGAAACCATATGTTTATTTTCGCTAATAAGAAAAAAAGTGAAGTTTAGTTAATCATTTTGCTATTTAGTATGTCTTTGCAATCCTTGATGTCCGTCAAGGCTGGAAGTATGTTCCCCTCAAAGAGTTTCTTTGTATCTCGAACAGGAAGTTTTTAGGGATTTTTGAAAGCTTTCGTGGAAACAGCCTGCACGTGCCATTCAAAGACCAGGTGAGCATCGTACCGGCACGCGGTCGTGTATCACTACTGTGTGGTGCATGTTAAAGACCGCAGGCTAGCGGTTGTACTGCACTGGCGAAATCGCTCATCTACAGCTGAGAGACAAGTCGCTCGTTGAAGGCAGGCTGACTTCAAGGCTGTATAAACATACCCACGACCAATATAACCAGGGAGCAGGAGCTGATCAACGTTCTTTCCAAATTTAAAGATTGTACGAGTCCCTTAGAAATCACCTACTAGCTGCCGGTTGAAGGATCCTTAAGATTCTTGAATCTCTGACCCACGACATCTGCTGGTTCTATGAACCCAGGGGAAAAAAAACACTCCTCACCTTCAACTCCACGCACTCAAAACTCGTCGAAAAGGCATAGTGCAGTCACGTCTTAAGAGCTCAATCACAAAATTATGCTCACATTCAATACAAAAGAGCTCCGGCAGGCGAAATTGCAAGACTGATGTCCGCAGGTTGCCCCGTTTTCTTATTGGTGTCAGTGGTTGAAACTATCCTTAAAGAAGTGAAGCAAGGGAGCTGCGTCAAACAAATACACAGCGACAGGTCATCATCCCGTACAGCCACGATTCTTCTCACGGCCTTAAGAAAACAGCGAACAAAGTGAACGTTGGTATCGTGTTTGCAGCTCCCAACAAACTTTCCAGCCTGTGCAAGAACGTGACCACACCCTCACACCGAGCATTCTGCTGCTCCAAAAAGCATAGAACAAACTTTATGCCTTGCATTGAGGGGGTTGTCTATTCAGTCCCCATTTTTGCGGAAGACAGTATGTGGGAGAAACTGGGTGGTGTCTTAATGACCGCCTTCGTGAACACAACAACATCGTCAACACGAACTCTGGCCACTTAATAATACACTGTCGGGATTGTGGGTGTGTGGCACATTTTAACAACAGGACCGTGTTATGCATAAGTGTCAACCAATTAACGAGGTAAGTTATTGAAGCCGAAAAGATCACACGACCGGAGGACAAATGTGTTAGTACGCCATCTATAATATTGTAACGAAAAGAGATTGATTATTTAGCCGCAAGTTTGCCTAAACATTAGAAGGAAATCCTTTGCCATTTTATTTTTTGTCTTTTTTTATTTCAAAATTACCTCACATTGAAGTAGAAGTAGAAGCAGAAGTTAATCACGCAATACAAAGTTGTTAGTGAGCACAGTGTGAGAGTTTTGTTCCTTGTGTGTGCGAAAGCTTGAGTGACAGATTTTTTTAGTGCGCTGCAACGTCGACCAACAGGCTAGGAGCGTTCTCATCGCAAGGGTCCGAACAGCCAATCGCATGCTTTGCAGGCCGTCGTCGGGGCCTCTGCCCTTACTGTCGGTCCCTAATCTCCCGAAAACGAGAAACGGAATGGAGATGATGGCAAGGAGGAAAGACGTGCCCTCTGCGTGGACCACGGAGGTGGGAAGCATCTGGAGGCAGCGCGACGCCACCAGTGGTAAAGCCAAAAGTGTAAAAGGACATGCTCCCAACGATGGCCGAAACCAAGAGACGCTATGCTGAGGGTGACCAAAACAGCCGTTGAGTCGGCTCTCCTTTTCGCCCAACAGCGTCTCTTGGTTTTGGTCATCGTTGGGGGAGTGTCCCTCCCCACTTCTGGCATCACCACTGCTGGCGTCGCGTTGCCCCCAGAAACTTCCCACCTCCGTGGCGTCAACAGTCTCCTCGCTCGAAAACGTACCCTTTCGCCGGAACTTTCACGTCTTGTGAGAAGCGCACGCGCGCTTCGTTTCTGGTGCCCGGCACCTCCCGTGTGGACTGGCCCTCAACGCGGGGAAGCGCGGGTGTGGGTCACGGTGTGGGCGTCCAGGTTCCCTTTCTGGTTGAAGCCCTTGCCGCACACGCTGCAGATGTAAGGGCAGTCCCCCGTGTGCGTCCACCGGTGGCGCGTCAGGTGGGAGGAGTAGGTGAAGCGCTGGCCGCACACCTCGCACGAGTAGGGCCGCTCCCCCGTGTGCATGCGCTGGTGCAGCACCAGGTTCACCTTCACCGCAAACGTCTTGCCGCACGTGTCGCAGGCGAAGGGCCGCTCTCCCGTGTGCGTGCGCTCATGCCTCACCTGGCGAGGGAAAAGAGTGACCCGGACGTCGGGTGGGTCCAAAGGTAGGCCAGTCAGCAGCCCCGATCTACAACGGGGGTCCATCTCGGGGGTCCATCTCGAGGAACACTCAATCATTAAGGCGAAAGCCTTCTATGTCTCATCGTTCATTCGGCCATCAAAATCCTTGAGCAAAAACAGGTACCGAAACGTTTATGTGACCACTCAATGGATGACTAAGAGAATTAAGATGATGACTCAGCACATTCAGAAGGATGACTGAGCACATTAAGTGGGATGACTCAGCGAGTAAATCTGTGTCTGCCTTTAATGCATTGGCACTTGGGCTTTCACCTTTAAGTCGTCTTAGGGATAACATAAGAGACCCTGTTTTTTTGTTTTCTTTTACCCTCAGGGCACGGAGGCATTACGGAGAATTGCGGGGAATGAAAAGTAAGCAAATAAAAAAGAATATTCAAACGATAGGAAACTGGTGGTTAGTAATAGTTGTACAAAAAAACTTTCAGCCTATCCACTCTGGTGAAGAAGGAAGACCAGCGAAGGTGTACTATGGTGGGAATGAAGTAATAGCCGGCCGCAAGTCGGCAAGCCAGAGTGGAAAGACTGGAAAGGTTGCCGCCATTTATAAGCGACGGCGGCAGCTAGACAACCGGCAAGCCGGCTGTCTGGTTGCCGCCGTTGCTAATAGATGGTGGTAGCTGTCCAGAGTTTTGTGTCGAGATTTGTTTGCCCACGGACACGCTACTGGGGAAACTAGCCCTTAACAGCTCCGCCATAAAAACAAGAGTGTGGTCAAGAGTTGACGTTAGCGATACAGGTAAGTGATCCCAGTCGTTATAAGTTCTAGAAATGAATAAAGCAAAGACCGCGTATTAGAGTGGCAAAATGTGCCTCGAATTGTCTTGGGACTGGTAAAATAATATCCGTGGGACTACGGACCTTTCAAATAATAATGAACATACTATACAGCCCTTTCACCCCTAAGCCGACAACCTGGCGGAGGCTAGTACGTGTTCGTTAGATCAGTCGTACGTCTATCTTTCGCCACGTGGTCACATTTCCTGTCTCTATCCACGCACAGAGAGCAGGGTCAGGTGATGAAAGGAATGCGCTAGGTTGGTCCTGCGAGCCCGTAGCTCCCAATGTAGAGTCTCCCGCAATATGAAAGGCCAACTGGGAGCGCGCGGCCAAGACAGCGGAAAGGGGGGTCGCTGCGTGCGCTCCAGGCGATTCCATTCTGCTTCGAGGGGAGGACACTCGCTCGGTGCTCAACCAGGTTTGAACACGCTTAACAGTTTTTGGTTTTGGTTTAACGGAAGATCATGCTTGATCGGCAGCATGCTCAGAGACATGGCCAAGAAGGTTCGAAACAAGCTAGTCGTCGCCGTTTTTTTTATTGGTTGTTTCCAACCTAAAATGTCGAAACAGTCACCGCCAAATAAACAAATATTAAAGTTATACCCGAGTCCCATTTTTAACGGATAAAATTTGTCAAAGAGTGCATTCATTGGTTACGAGCATGGCGCTGATCTCATGCTTTAGCAGAGTCAGAATAATCGCCTCGGCTCAAGCCGGTTTCTCTCGGACAGCGATTGCGGCGCTAGTGGGACACGGCCATGGCACGACGCCGTGGCACCAAGAATGCGTTTCGGAATCTGCCGAATCTGCGCGGAAAAATAAACCTGGTAAGATTGCCCCTGAATATGAAGGAAAATTAACCCCAAAGGCGTGGAACCCTATTTACGACCTATAAAAACACGCACTAAAAACAATACCAAAAAAATAGGGGACGGGCACTAGAGACAAGCGCTTCTCTGTTATACCTGCTGTCTGTTTTTGGCCCTTTTTTTTTGTACTTTTTTATACTTTACGAGATGGACGTATCTCAGTCCCATGGATGAAGTCGGAAAAAGCGGAATCTGCGGAGTGTCTTCGTCGGATGCTCTGGGTGTTTGCTTACGAGCTTGCCCGAGCCCAGGAAAAGCAGGCAACAAAAATACAAAACCTGCGAGAAGTAATAACCCCCCCCCCCCCTTTCAAAATAAAAACATCCACCAAAAATTAAAAAGAAAAAAGTTAAAACCCCAAAACACGGAGCCCTATTTATAGCTTATCTCGACAGATGTCCGGAACGGACTTTGAATGCCTCCAAGTTCACCCGCGGAACTTTAAAAAAAAGCTTAGCATAACCAACCGTAAAATGCCGAGCAAGTGCTTACCCAAAACGTTGGAGATAATCGTGAAAAAATGGGGGCAGGCGCTTGGTACGTTTGAGAACGGAAAAGCAGAAGGGGCACATAGTAGGGGAGGTCCTTTTTTTTTTTTGTCCGACGGAACACAATAGCCGTAGCGGGAGTATTCACTGGCGGCCATGGCCGTGTGGTTCCACAGTTCTTTTGCAACATGTATTCTGCGCCATCAAGATTACCGGTCTTAGCGACCTATTAATGTGAGCTCGTTCCGAGCATGTGCTCTAAACAGCGCCCTCAAATATAGCGTCCAGTGAATAGGGGTCGGGCAGAACCCGTAATTCTTAAAGCAGCAGCGTCGCTCATGTCGATCGTTCTTTGCGTCGGCGCTCTCGCATGAAGCTTCACCACTTCGCACCGGCGCAAGCGCACGAAGCATCGCTGGCTTCTCGAAGAAGCAGCAAACGCAGAGAAACAACTCGGTGGACTCGGAACTTCGCCGGGACGGGAATCTGATGTGAACTTTGCTTATACCGCAAATGTCTCAAAAGCAGAGCTGGACGCTTCTTGCGACACGGGCACTCGGTATTTTACGGTAAGAAGATTCCGAAAGAGAACAAAGCACTACAAAGGAAGAAAAGACACTGCGTCTGCATCCTTCTTTCCGCTCTTTGTGCCACGTACACGGTGCGACACCATTAACGCGAACATGCGATCGCCGGTTTCTTCTCTTTTCCTCTTAGAATCGAAAGGCTGTCATTAAAACTGCGATAGACCATTCCGGAAATACGCAGCACCTCCCGTCGTGTTTTCGACTGAGAAGGACACGAGCCAGGACGTATGGAGCGTTGCAAATGCCCCATAACTCCCCGCACCACGCGGTGCAATCTGGGATCGAAAAAGAGGCCCCGTGGCGCTTTCGGGAAAGGTCTATTACGGTGAAAAGTGTTCAAATGTGGGACTAACGTGTGTAGTACTAAAATTCGACGCCCACCGAAACCCTTTAAAATCAAAATGCGAAAAAGTGTCAATGTCGTGTTTGCTGTAGCAGTGTTGTATGGTGTACGATACGATGCAATAGCAACATGTACTACGATCCAATGCCAACATATTGGGTGTTTTAAAAAAAAAAGCAAAAACCATGTTTTTTGGCTCACGTAAACGAACTGCTCGTCGGAGGAAACTGAAACTCCGTGAGAATGTGACACTAGCCGTTGAGGTGGAACGCGACAGTCTGAGAACATGTCGTTAACTGAATCAAAAGATAAAAGGGAAAGAATAAATTTCTCTACAAACCGAAGTTCACCTAAGCCCAATATCGTCAAAACAAGAAACGACACTGTGAGCGCCTTCGGGACTTATTTCGGCGGAACTCGTCGACGAGAAAGAAAACCATATCCTATATTGCTGCTAAGTGCTTTTCACGATAAAAATGTCACACGCGTCAGCAACGTCAGTCCTTGTTTCGACAATACTGGGATAGCTTAGGTGGACATAGGCTCATTCAGAAACTCACTTTTTCTCTTTTATCTTTTGATCTAGGTGACGCCACATGCCTAAACTTTCGCGCTCTATGCCAACCGCTAGCATCACACCCATGGAGCTGCAGCTTCCTGCAATGCGCATTAGATTTATCCAAGCAGAAAAACACTTTGTTTTTCTCCTCGAAAACACATTCTATGAAACGATACACGACAGAATGCCTACCCAACGCCTGCATGCTTCCTCACCAGTCCGTTGGTCCGGCTGCAGGAGTAGCTGCAGAAGCGGCACTGGTGGCGGCCCTCCTTGCGCAGGTGCATCCGCTTCCAGTGGGCCTGCAGATAGGCCCGCGTCGAGAACAGGCAGCCGCAGTTGACGCACCGGTGGCTCAGGTCCGGGGTGATCTCCTCGGGCTCTGCTGCGCGCGAGGAAGCAAACGCCGGAAACGAGTTAGAGGCGGCGCAAGAAGACGCCCAAACGAGAAAGACTTTCTCCACCTTGAAGCATTATCGTTTTTCCCCCAACTGCACTGCAAAAATTCTAGTCTGCTGCAACGCAAGATCTGCAAGAGAAGCACTGCCAGCAGCGCAAGCTCTTTGTCTTTCGTCGTGCTTTGGCGACGCACGCTCACAAGATGCCCAAGCGTCATCCAAAGTCGAAAGCTCGACCGACGCCACTGTGGCAGATGGTGAAACGACTTTCTTTTCTTACGAGAGCGAGCCCTTTTAAACACTTTGACCCACACTCAATAGCATGCCAATACTGAATGCACCACAAACGTGCACAACAAAAATAAACATGGAGTAAAAATATGACTGCCAGTGGTTGGCCGACAGATTGTTGGCGTTCTTAATTGTCGGGCTCAACTGCGCATGTACGGAGCTCCTGACATGGATGGAGCGCATGGTTGGAGGAGGCAAGGCCATCACGTCGTGCTCAAGCCGCTTGCTCAAGATGCAGCACCCGGCGGCGGAACATCTGGGATCGACGCAACACCGAGCAACGGCGCAAACCTCAAGGACTGGCGACGATAACCTCAACCACACACACGCCGGGGAACGCTGGTGTAGTTTTCAGAGGTGCTACGTGCGCGGCATCACGTTGCGGCCTTGGCCTACCGTACTGGATGCGGTCGACGACACAACCCGTCGCTTCCTCGGCCTTGGACTACGGTCGGGACGGCCAAGCTCTGGTCTGCGAGCGCCTCATCCGAACGGCGGTGTGGCACGTTCCGGCGACACATGATACTCTAGCTGCATGCGGGCCACGCGGCCTACGTGACGGACGTCTCGTACTCGCCCTTGGGTGAACGTTATAAAAGCAGGAGATTCTTTTGTGATGGGACAGACAGAGAGTGGGACTCAACATGCTTCTTGCTGTAAATACGCAATAAACCTATCATATCAGTCCTAAAGAAGTTGCTTCAAGGTGCCGGCAGATTGGAACCGAAGCCCGTCGAGGGACAACTAACCCGATCGACGAACGTGGGGCGCCTTCACGGACCAAGGTGAAGAGGTGGTTGCAGAAGTGATCGCATACATTTTAGACCGAATTCTAAATATTTGCAAATATAGCGTAAATTTTTAAAACCTCATGCCCATATTAACTTGTGCCAGGATAGTTAATACATTTTTAACAAACCCAATTATCCCCCTCACCCCCAGGTACGAAAAGTGGCACTTCGTAAAAAGTGTCCACTAAATGACATCTCGTAGAGAAATTAAACAAAGGCCATTTCACACAGTTGTGTTTGACTGCCACAGACAACGCTACAACTAGAGTCACTGTATGGGTTCCCAGAGTAACGTATTCCTTTCCTTTTTGCCGACAACATACTCACTCTAGTCGATCACGTTTTGGCTTGGTGAGTACCATTGGACAGTAGCGTTCACGTGACACAAGCACCGCTAGACTTCAGCGCTTCAAGTGGCTCCAATCGCCGCCATCTTGGGTCCAGCAAACAACTGCACTCACGCACGCTCTGCTGCTCATCGAACGCGCATTTACGTCCAGACTTTTCCATGTGGTTACCGACACGAAAAGCAAGGAGGTTGTGTACTTAGTGGCACAATGCCTGCTTGTTGCGCTTTTGGGTGCAGCAGCCGGCCGGAGGATGGAAAGAGACTATTCTAGATCCCGTTTGAAAGAATGCAACTGCAAGACGGAGGAAGAAGGCTTGGCTGGCCATAGTAAAACAGAAAGATTTCGAGCCCACTGCAACAAGCAAGCTTTGTGAGGTGAGTGCCGATTACAGCTGGCTCATTCCGCATATCCCTCATTGCCTCGCAGTCGAACAGGCGTCAACTGTGTTCGGTTTCGCGCAGGCGACGCTCTTGCGATTTGGTAATCCCCCGTCGACGCGTGGACCCAAGATGGCGGTGCCACGGTTTCGGTTTCAGCTTCGGAGTTTTGTTACTCTGGGAACCCATACAGTGACTCTAGCCACCACTGGTTCTTAAGCTGGTCGTGACTGCTTACAACCGACTGCACTGCTGTGCAGGTGAGCAGTCGCAAGCGGCTTGATTTTGACTTTGTCGTTTTATTGCGTTAACTGAATCTATGTGCCCTAAGCATCTTAGAAAACCCCGAAATACAATCATGCGTGGCCTTTCTTCATTAAAAACACGACCAAACATTGTGGCACGCCCCTTTTCCGAGATATATCCCAGAAAAGGGGCGTGTCAGGATGTTTGGTTGCATTTTTAATAGAGAAAAAAGTCACACATCACTAATTTTTTTTTTTTTTTAACACACCTGGGGTGCATAGATTGGTTTTGCATCATAAAAAGACGATCTCAAGATCCACTTCTGCACCTTTCTAAGATGTTTACAAATCATAAGACATATATCCCAAACTACAAAGGGTGTGAGAGCTAGAAAAGTATGCAGTCCTGCAAATACAGTGCCCACAACACTGGGTGGGCATTTTACGAGACGCCAGCAAAGGGTTCAGTATGGTTTAACATGGAAACAGCACAAGAGCGCAACAAACTTCACGTGCATGCCTATGAGTACAAGAGATGGCACTGATCAGTCATATAGAACAAAGTGCTGTCAACCTCAACTCCCATAACATAGAAATGTAACCACAATCGCAAACTGCCCAGAATATGATCAATCAATTTACACCAAAAAACTGGTCTCAAGTGTACTGCTTATCAATGCACAGATAAAAAATGTGCTAAATGCAATACCAAGCATGCATGTTCAAATTGAAAGAGGGAAAAAAGTAGATTAAAAAGAGAAAGGAGGGGGAAAAGTTAAATATTAAGAAAACAAAATTTTGGCGGTTCATGCGGCACAAGTGGCTAAGCACTTTTAACAAAAAGAAGCTGAGTGAAAGAATCATGACTTCTGGAATGCTCGTGGATGCATTGTGCTGGTTTTTCTTCACGTGCACACAGAAGGAGTGACATCTGCAAAGCTGAAAAACACAAAACACTCAATCAAGACATCTCCAAATCTGGTGAACAAACAGCAGCTAAGTTCTCATACTATGCAATCCAACAATGAACCAGCTAGGCAAAATAAGCAAGAGGACCCCAAAGCACCAGACATGCGCTAAATTCGGACATATTGTCAACCATCCCTTGGCACTTAGGGTGCTCATACTCTTTCTTTTTTTTATCTCCATGAGTGACCCATCCCATATTTATTGGTTAATTATGTTTCGCTCCACATCTATATGAAGACTGAAGGTGTGCCAAGCCCTAATTTGCAGTACTCTCCTCAATTTTGCAATTTTTGGATGGATGGATGGATGACTGTCAGCGGAATCCCTTGAATTGGGCATTGACTTGCGCCTCCTAGCCAGCCTGCTGCGCTTTGATCCCCTAAAATATCTCTCAAAGAAACAGAAAAGTGAAGCAAGGATCATTTCGGTGAGACACCATACAAATTGATCTTTAGCTTTGTTTCTGCAAACTCTATGCAGACTAGGAACAGTTAAGAGTTCATACAGCTGTGGGCTAAAACGGAACACTTAGAGCTCATACAGCTCGGGGCTAAATGCGTCTTGAGACAGTAAAAGTAAAGCAACATGGCCGAGACCCATTGAACATATTTTTCCTTCTCGGGGTAGACATGCTAGATGTCTAGTCACAATGCTCCTGGTGCATCATTCCATGGGCCAGCCCCACCCCACTCAGTGTGCCGACTAGTGCGTCGGCATCACGTAATCCCTCCAAGCTCCCCTAGGTTTTCGCTTTGTCACATAGTGGCAATTCACTCTACACTAAAGACACTGAGAAACCACAACACCCATGGGAAAGACGCAAAAAAAGAGCCAGGCTGAAGGGGGCGACGGAGCACCAAACGAAGTTCCCAAGTAAGCAGAGCCAGATTTACCCACTACACCCATCATCCTTCCATCCTTCACAAATTCCACTAAATCTAGGATTCAGCAATATGTTCCGTAGTTTTTGAGCAAGAAGTACCGCAAAAGATCACCAGGGTTGCCAAGAAGACGATTTTGTTTTGTTGGCGCATAAAGATTGGATGTTTGCCGCGTTACTGAGAATGAATTTGGACGAGAATCTCATCAAAGTGCTTTTGGGAAAAAGGCTAACTTTAGAACTACATCCACAGGGACAAAAACAACCATGAAGCAGCGCTCGGCTGCCGTAGTTGAACACGGCAACAGCGTTCGGCTGGGGCTCGTCTCCTCCTGCCACCCAAGGAGGGCCGCTTTTGTAGTCACTCCGGCCTGGCTGACCTAGAGCACTATAAGGCTCCTTCGGAGCACAGTAGCGCAATCTAGAACGCCATCTCTCGGCGACTAGAGGCGAACGCCCGGAGGTTCCAACTCCGGTCACAAATGTGTGGGGAATGTGACAAAATCGTTTTTTCTTCTATATTTTGGGGATGTACGGAACGACAATAGTCTCTGACATAATAAAGGAACATTTTACGATAATTTGCGCTAAGTTGTGTGCCACGTAAGACCGTAAATTAAAAAAGAAAATTGTCTGAGCGGCATGCAGCAGACAAGGCGGAGCAATGGAGGACGATCGCTGGGAAGCAGCTAGAAGCTACATGCATCGACAGCCTCTCACGCTGTTCAGAAAACGCCTCTCACGTGACCCGCTCCGGCCAACCCAAAAAGTCCATCTCCGCTGCAAAAAAGTCTGCTTCAAACACCATTGCCTTGGAAATTGCTTTCTCAAAATTTTCACACGCATCGAATATTATGAAAACTTTGATAAAGTATTTAGTGCTTAACCAACTTCACGGCAGACTAGTTTCGAAAAGTGTGAACTCGGCGTCTCTTTTTTAGTCAGCCGTGTTGCGTCGACCTCCTGGAACCGTGAGTACCACGTGACTCGCTCAGAGCTGCTCTGTCGGCGAAATGCGCGGATCGAACAATTGCGTTACTCTGCTCCTAGGAGCTATATAGTGCTCTAGCGGGAACAATGCAGCATGCACCTGCTCAGCACGAAGGCCGAAGTGAGTCAAGCTCGTATTCTATGAGTGCTTTCAGGACAGATCAAGCTTGTTGCATCACGCCAACGTCACTCCGTTTATTGTCAACACTTTTTACGCTACGTAAAAACTCAAGCCTACAGGCCCCGAGCTGGGTAAACACCGAGCTTTGGGGAAAACAAAGTGGAAAGAGTGCCCCCTATAGTTCAATTTCCTCGTCAATAATGCAACACCGGCCAGGCTGCACAACACCGCAGCTGTGCAATGCGGTGTGGTGACACGCCAGGATATGCGGACCATTTCTGTCTCCCTCTTAGGGTCGGCTGAAAGAAAAAAAATCATCAGTGTCTTTCATTTCTTGAAACAAGCCTGGCAGCTCTTTAGCAAGCATGCTTGAGGAATGTTTCTTTTAAATGACATGCAATACCCGACAACACTAAAAGCACTTCATCTGCATCGCATTTTTAATAGATTTGAAGGTGGATGAAACAACTTATTTCACTTTGCAAGGCTTGGCCAGGATTTTTCATACAAAATTCAAGGACTTTTCGAGGATTTCAAGGAAATTGGGAGAAAAGAAATTTGAGGCAACACAGAGCTAAAGGGGCGATGACACGGGATGCCTCAGACTTTAAAACAGGTGCAGACTGCATGAGGCAATCATGACAACGATTTAAGCGAATGGGGGCGGCTTCGCGATGGAAACTGTCAGATATGATTCTAGCCCTATTAAAATTGTCACATGTGTTTCCCGTGTACGGAGCAGGCACATCTGGTAGAAAAAACTATGCATTTTTCGGTGGCCAAAATCTGACCGCGATGCACCTAGCGGCAAAAAAAGTGTACCTCCATGTCGGTTGCCAAGGCGACCACTTTTCTCCCGCAATAATGTTGCGCACCACTACATGCGTCGCCATGGCTCGGACGAGTGAAGAGCAGTGAAGTGTATCCCCTTCCATGTAAATCAACATCGTTCCCAGAGAAAGCACCCCACTCTTTTTTATCTTATTTTTGGTAATGTTATCTGACTACCTGCACTCTGGAGTCTGTGCATACGCTTCCCATGAGCAAACTTCTCAGACCGTTGCAAAAACATGTTAATTTCACAAATTTCAAGGAATACAAGAAGCATAGAGATTTTCAAGAAAATTTAAGGGCCCTTGAAAGGCTTTTATCAAAATCCTGGGTATTCAAGAATTTCAAAAAGATGTATAAACACTGCCCAAAATAACTACTGCTAAAAAAAAAAATTTTGGATTATAATTTACAAAGTTTTTGCATTTAAAAGTTTAAATTTTTCATGGTGCAGGCTATATAGAGGTGCGGACTACACAAGGGTTTGTTTTTTCAAGAGCGCTCATTAGGACAAGACAGGATGGGTTTTGTGAAAAGATGATGTCAATGACGATTTCTGTATAATGCAATAGCAGACATTTGGCAAGGTGCAGACCAGCTGCTGGTCTACACACCAGGTGCAGACTCGGTGAAGATTACCTACGAATAACTTTATATTTTGGGCTGAAATTTGATTACAAACTATACAGTGGGTGCAGACTATATAAGTGACCACATAGACCTTACGCTGTTAAACGAGTCGTAAACATTGGCGCCTGCAGATAGAAAGCTTATACATTCAACGAATGTGCAGCGAGGTGGTCGATTATAGCTTGCACAATTTCGAGGCATAATTACCGTCCTGTAAAAAACTGAGACCAACAAACTTGTCAAAGGCTTAATTTGCAGACGACGAAGTTAGGAATTAATATACCTTGTATATACCATCTCACGATAGGTGCAACTAGTCGACAAAAGAGTATGTCATCTGCACTGATTTTTAAAAAAAGATTTCACACTTCCGAGGGATTTCTAGAAAAATATTGCCACCACTGTTTATAAGGCCACGATCTGTAAGAAACACATTTTTCATGCGACAGAGGATTAAAAAATGTATTTGGATATGTAGTGTTCCATCAACACAAATAATTGCGCAGAAATTATGAGGAGGCTCTAGGTGCACTTGCCAGCCCACACTATATTTTGTTTCAGCATAACATGGCAAACGGCAAAGGCCTTGGCTCCACCGCACCAATCGGTGCGTGTCGGAGCGAAACAGCTGACAACGTACTGTCAATGTGCACTCCTCATGTGGAGAGCTGCCACACACTTTGCTCCGTCGTTCTCACTGGCTTAGGAAACTTGTAAGTGTAAAGAGAGACAGACACAAAGGGGACATGGATGGGTGTCTTCCTCCACCCCCGTTTATGCTCACAGCTTCCCTGAGCATCATGCACCAACCAGCCAAACAACAAGTCTAACTGGCTTACGGGACCTGTCGCATTGGCCCTTTGCCGAATTACAATGAAGCGTACTGTAAGCTGGCTTTATGTAGCAAGACACCGTGCAAGAAAGGCAGACGGTGAAACCGGCGATCCACTCACCATGTCGACGTGTTCTTACCGATGGGAAAATTCCGTCCCGGTGTAGCAGCCTTAGCTTGTGGATGGCAGTGGTAGACCTGGGATACTTCAAGACACAACCAAGTGTTGCAGGGTGCGTACAGCCTCACACATGCACAGTCACGTCCGGCTTATGTGGCAGCTGTCAAATTGAATTTCATTTGAACCGCAGAGTCCCATAAAACATAACCGGTGCTCTTTTATTCTGGCATGACCGTATGCATGTCGCTCCTTATCCAAAAAGCCCTCACAAAGTGCCCAAGTGTTAAAATAAATGGGACATTATTGTTCATGTTTACGACAATGAAAATTGGCAGTCCGAAGAAAGCCTGCCACTTTTCTAGTTCCCAGTTTGAGCTTCTTTTTTTTTTTAGTGTGAAGTTGCATGGGCCAGGGCCAAACCCAGGGGGGGGGGGGGGGGGGGGACTTTAGGAATTCTAATTCCCCGCTTTCTTCACGCGCTGTGTAAAAAAATTCCGTGACCCCTTCTTTTCGCATTGCGCGACCCCACTCTCCCTGTGTAAACTTGCTTCCTTAGAACCAAGACATTCCGTCTAAAGAGGAAATGAGAAAGGAACTGCTTCATTCTTTTGACTCAACGATTAAATTCTGCTGAATTGAAGACTGTCATAGGCCTACATCTATCTCCCAGCTAGCCCCTCAATCACATTGTAGAGATAACTGAAAAAAAAAAAAAGGAAGAGGGAAGGAGACCTCTTTGTGCAAAAGTGTGTGTGAGGGGGGGGGGGGGGGGGAAGAAGGGAAGGGAATAATCTACAGTGGACACAAAAGCGACAAGTCAAAGAACTCAATCTAGGTCAACGCAGTTCAGTGAAGGGAACAGGATCTAGCATCATAGCCTCGGGGTCTTGCACCTGTTTCTTTTTCATGGTAAGATGGCCGAGGCGTGTTTGGAACCGAAACCCTTCCTAATGGCACCATTAGTTTGCTGGAGTTTCCTACCAAGGAACCCTGGAAACAAGTCTCTGACAGGGAGCACTAGTTTTTCCAAAAGTGGTGGATTAAATGTATTAAGTTCCACAGTAACATGGTCCTAATGGCTGACAATTATTAAAAGCTTAATTAAGAAGGCCAACTTTATCGGCCTTTGCTGTGCTCAAGATAACATCACTTCAGCATAGCATGAATGGCTATGTTGCCCGTCTTGTGTAGAAAGGCTGCTTAGAACCAAGCTTCTGCAGCAAAAGGCATATTCAAGACTAGACATGCGCGACTCAAGGCAAAGACAAAAGGACAAGGTTTCAGTCTAATTTGTGTTATACCTCGTTCTTCATTCCCTCCATTTGTTCTTGGTCAACACATTTGTTGACTAAATGTGCAAAGGTGTAAGCTACATATCATGTGATGGTGTGTGCACGCATGTCTGTGCTGTGTCGCATTCAATAAAAATCTCCAAATACTCACCAAACGTTGTAGTCGTCCTCTCTCGATGAACCTGTTACTTCGAAAGCCCGAAGATCTGCCGGAAACACTTCTCACTTCGTTACAATAGAAAGAGATCATTTTGAGAAGCGTTTGGTGTAGAAGATAAGAGTGCGTGGCCTTAGGAAACACACTTGTTCCACAATCGCACCTGCAAACACGGCTTCCCGAAGGACCACACACCCATCTAAACACTCGGCCGCACAACACAGGAGCGTTTCTCCGGGTCCAGAGCGCGCTCCAAAGACTGCACTACTCAGCCAGGCGTGTGAAGAGCGAAGCCCAGTGACTGCCTTGGACAGTGGCTGCAGTTAGATAAACCACGTAACAGTTTGTAAACGGGAAGGGCCACTGTACAAGGAGGCATGCATCTACAACCGCGAAACCACTCGGAAAACAAAAATGTTTGCTTATCGTGTTCAGGCTCAGCTTGGACTTTGTCTTTTCCCTTTCTCTGATCCGATGACTGATTGAAGTGAAAAAATATCACAATCTAACGATCGCTTCAAATTTTAGTTTCCTCCCAATAGAGCTGCAAACATTTCCGATTTTTGCTTTTAAAAATTGAATGTTTTGCTGTGTTTGTGCACCTAGTTTTTATTTATAAATAGGGGAAAGATAGAGACATTGAGAGTTTCTCTCTCTATTATACAAATTAATCCAATCCAAGCTTGTGTTTGGTTTTTGGTGGTTTTGGCACTTTTTTCTTTTTCTTTTCTGACTTGTTACATTCGGCCTTTCCTTTTTAGCAAGTCACTGTGATGGCCGCTTCGGCCACACCTCGCGGGCCTGTGGCCTGCCCACCGCCTGCCCCACCTACACAGGCAACCACCCGCCCGGAGAGTGTCCGCTCAGTGATACCCCACGCTGCCCCAACTGCGGGCTCACGGGAGGCTCGCGGGGTCATCGCCGGCCGCCCCCATCGCACCCAACATCAACGGGCATGGCAGGTGCCCCCCGCCTGCGATTCATGGCGTGAATCCGACCCCCACTTTCCCCCACTTGCCCCCCCCCCCCCCCCCCAGCGCCATGGTCCCCCCACGTAATCCTGCCCTGTCTCGCGGGGCTGCTTTTGGATCCCCGCCCGGACCCCCCATTGCATCCTGCCCGCGCCTGCCCGGTCCCGCGTGGACAGACCCTGCCTCAACCGCGTCCCTGACCCAGCGCACCCCTGCCACTGCCCAAGAGCCCAAGCACCAAGCTCCCCACCACCAGCACGTGCGGGCCCCCCCCCCTCGGCTCCGAGCGACTACGGCCACCCGCTCTGCCGTACCGACGCACTTATGCGCCACCGAGTGCCCGGCAGGCACGACGACCTCTGCCAGCAAGCACCGCACCGAGCCTGATCTGCCCTCCACCATGGGACCCCCTGTTCGTGCCTCTCCCAGCCGCCGACGGCCCCAGGTTCTGCCCCGAGAGCTGCCTCCCACACCCCTGCCCCAACACTCCCCAATCCACAGCCTCCTCTACAACACCCTCCATGACCGCTAACCCCCCACCGTTACGCACAATAACCAACAACAAAGCACCATCAATACTACAATGGAACTGCCGCATCCTATCAGCAAGACTACACGGCCTCAAAACTCACCTCTCCCTCAACCACAACCACTACGACATCATTGCCCTACAAGAACCACACTGCATTGTAAACACGTACAGACTGTCAGGTTACATACAATATGGTAGCGGGGCACAAACACCAGGGGCAATGATCATGATACACGACAACATCCCCCACACACCTCTAGATCTCGCAGATTTCACCTCAGACACTGAGGAGTATACGGGGCTAAGGGTAAGAAAACCAGAAGGGAACATCAATATAATATTAGTTTACATTCGGCCTAACAAACCCTGGAATGCAGATAACCTTTGCAGTACCAACATACACAGAGGGACACTTGATTCTAGCGGGAGACATCACAACAGTGAGGGGAAGGCAGCTGCTCGAAGCCCTAAACGCACTTAACCTTAAAAACATATTACTCGGCACCCCCACATTTGCCCGATCCGGAATCCTCTGCTCAAAACCAGACCTCACAGTCGTCAGCCCCCACCTCAAGCTCCGCGCACTCCCACAACCCGACACATGGGGAAGTGATCCCCTGCCCATCTTGATCGGCAGGTGCGCACTTTCCCCCCAAAAAAACCTGTAAAGTAGTTGATTGGCAAAAATACAGAAACACACTAAATGAACTTGCTGCACAACACGACACACTCAGCCCCCAGGACACCAAGTGTGCTCTCGGGGCGGCCGCCAGAAATCGACGTCCCCGTCACGCGGCCCAACCCCGGCCTGTGCTACCTGGAGCTTCGGGCCCAACGGAGGAGGGCCCAAAAGCGCGCAATCTGTACCGAGCTGACGCAGGACGTCCAGGCGTACAAGCGCATCGATGCCCGCTTCAGAAGACATACCAAGCATCTGGCACGCCGTCAGTGGAGACAGCGCTGTTCAACCCTGCACCTGACGGGTGGGGGTCGACTGGCATGGGCAATGATGCGCGCCCTCCACGGTCACCCCACGCAGAGGTCTCCCACGGAGTTGCTGGCCGTCCACCTGGGTGTCAGTCAGCAGGGCGCCGCGGAGATGCTGGCTGATGCCCTGGCTGCGCCCCCGGCACAGCCGCCCGACGTCGCAGCTATTGGCCACCGGACCCAATCCCCACCGCCTCCAGGCCTCTCTTTACCAGGAAGACTTCACTCTCGAGGAGCTGCAGGACGCCATACGTAGACTCCCCAAAAAGAGGTCGGCCCCAGGACCAGACAAAATCATGAACCAGGGCTTACGAAACATCGACTGTCAAACCCTCCCTGCCATCCTGGCCATCTACAACCAAATCTGGAGTTCTGGAAAATCCCTCCCCACTGGAAAACCTTCCACAGTGTGCCCCATCCTTAAGAAGGGAAAAAAAGCCGACCTCCCCCAGTGCTTTCCGGCCTATCTCCCCCACATCCTGCATGGCCAAGCTCCTCGAGAGAATGGTTCTCCGTCGAGTGGACCACTACCTCGAGTCAACCGGCTACTTCCCCGTGGAGATGGCGGGCTTTCGCACGGCAGACCCCATCATAGACCTGGTGACAGAGCTGGAGTGCGCGCGCCGCCGTAAGCAGGTCACCGGGCTCGTTCTGCTGGACATTGAGCAGGCCTTTGACGCGGTTCCCCACAACACCATCATCAGGGCCGCCAGACAGGCGGGCCTCGCGGGAAGAACCCTCAACTTCATCGAGGACTTCCTGCGGGACCACACCCTCATGGTCCGCGTCGGGGGCGTGCTCAGCTCGCCGAGACCGGTGACAAGGGGCGTGCCGCAGGGCGGCGTTATCAGCCCGCTCCTCTTTAACCTCGCAATGGTGGCGGTCGTGGCAGCCATAGACCACGACCAACCCCGCAACCTCCCCATCCACCGAGGTGTCTATGCTGATGATGTCGCCCTGTGGGCCTCTGGCCACAGGGGGAGACTCCACACACTGGGGAGGGCACTTCAGAAGGCAATCGACAATGTTGCTTATGCCGCCTCCCTTGCTGGACTGAAACTCTCCACCAGGAGGTGGAGACTTTACCCAGAGGCGACGACATGTGGAGGTGCCGTGGCGGCTGACCCTGTACGGACATGAGGTCGAGACCGCCCCAACGGTGACATACCTGGGACTCCTCATCGACCAGGTGGTCTCCTGGAGGCCAGCCGTGACCACCAACATCGCATGAGCCCGCTCCCACCTCCACTGCCTCCGATGTGTTGCGGACTCCCGCTGGGGCACCTCCACTGCCATGATGCTGCAGCTGTACTCCAGCCTCCCCCTCTCGCGCCTGCACTATGCGCTGCCCTTCGTGTCTCTGAGGAGAATGCAGGGGGAGGAGCTTGAGACGCTGCAGCGCGTGGCGCTCCGGGTCTGTCTTGGTGTGCCAGGGTATGCCTCCTCGGCCCAGACTCTCATCAAGGCAGGAAGGAACACCGTGCTCAACACCGGAGAGAGGCACGCACTAAACCACTTGACACAGCTTGTCGGCCGGCCGGACACCTCTCCCCTTGTGGAGAGGATCCGACGACGCCCCAGGACCCGAATGGAGGTGCTCCTGAGGAGGCACGCAAAGCTTGTCGGTCCCGCAGGGCAGACGGCGTCGCTTCCCCCCTTCTTCCTCGGGCCCAGGCTGGTCGACGTGTCCCTAGAACTCCCCAACCTGATCTGCAAGAGGGTGCAGGACACTACCGTCTCGAGGCAGCTGGCGCTCGACCATCTGGCCGGCGACCGGGCGGACTGGCTGCACGTCTTCACGGACGGCTCCGTCGACCCCGTGAGAGGCACGGCGTCCGCCGCCGTGTCATCCCCCACATCGGGCGTCGGCTCGCCGAGCGCCTCACCTTCCACGCCCCCTCGACGACGGCGGAGCTGGCGGCGATCGAGACTGGGCTCTGGGAAGGAACTCTTTCCATGGCCACCTGGGAGGGCGGTCGTCCTATCGCACTCCCGGACGGCGCTTCGGCACCTACTCCGCACTGACGACGCCCCACCACTCGCCCGCTCCGTCGTGTCGCTCACGTTGCGGCTCCGGGACCGAGGGTGGGAGATCGCCTTCCAGTGGGTTCCCTCGCACTGCGGGATCCCGGGGAACGAGGAGGCGGACAGGTTGGCGGGCCTGGTCCACGACAACCCGGACTTCCCGGCGTCCACGGCCAGCCGTTTTAACGACGCGAGACTGCTGGTCCGCCGACGGGAGCGGGCCTCCCACCCTGACCCGGCCACAGCGTCGGGCCGGCCCCCCGTGCGCGTCTCCCGTCGTCTGCTTCGGGGCCACTCGGCGCTCCTTCACCGGCTCCGAACGGACAGCGCCAGCAGCCCGCTGGTCCTTTCGGTTCTCCACCCGGATCTGGACCCCGCATGTCCCAACTGCGGAGACGAGGGCAGCGCGGGACACCTCCTCCAGCGGTGCCAGCAGTATGCGTTTGCACGGGCGGTCCTGAAGGTTACGCCAAGCTAGGCCTACCTGCGACGACGGAGTCTGCGCTGCTTTTCCCACCTGGCCCGCGGTCGACCACGTCGACCATCGAGAGGGCAGCTCTCATCCCGGCTCTGATCGGACCTCGCCGACAGCAGTTGCAGTCCATGCGGGCTGCCTCCCTGCCAGACACCTGCGCATCGCCGCAGCATAAAAAAAAAAAAAAAATAAAAAAAAATACGGTCCACACCTGCCACATCTAGCCAAAGTGATCTCTACCATGGAATC
>JABSTQ010003666.1:0-75170 GCA_013358835.2 Ixodes persulcatus
GAAGTAGACTTCTCTCACTGCCATACGCACGAGAAAATTTACCCGAAAATTGGAACTTTTCTTCTCAGTCTGAAAAAAAGACATCTTTTGTTGCCGGGCTTGACTGATGAGGCAGGGCCTCGCGGACCCCTAGAATGCCTTCGCGGACCCCAAAAGGTCCGCGGACCCCCATTTGAGAACCACTGGACTATCTTAACAACTTTAGCTATCTTCACCCTCACCAACACGGCTTTCGCAAACATCTTTCCTGTGATACTCAGTTATTTGAATTCGTAACAGATCTCCACGATAACTTTAACGACTCTTCTAACTTTAATGACTCTTATACTACGGACGCAATTTTCATTGATTTTGCTAAAGCCTTTGATACTGTCCTTCATCAACGCTTACTTCTAAAACTTTCTCAATTAAACATAAATGACCAAAACATCAGTTGTATCTCATCATTTCTCACCAATCGTAAGCAGTATGTATGTATAGATGACTCGTCCTCCCCCGCCATTACAGTTAAATCCGGAGTTCCACAGGGCAGCGTCTTAGGTCCACTCTTGTTTCTCATCTACTTAAACGACTTACCTTCACTAATCTCGTCATCAGTGAATCTTTCTGCTGATGACTGTGTACTGTACCGCCGAATTTCCCATCCTAGCGATTCGGAGCTCCTTCAACGCGACATCCACATCTTGGGTGAATGGTGCTTAACATGGCAAATTAACATCAGTGTTACTAAAACCAAGCTCATTTCTTTTAATTCCCCAAAACACCACACTCCCTCGTACTCAATGTTTTGCGATCCTATTTGATCCACTCAGTCACACAAGTACTTAGGTATCACTTTCACCGATGATCTAACCTGTATGCCCATATCAAAAACATCGTTAACACATCACTAAGAACTCTGGGATTTCTGAGAAGGAATTTATACCTTGCTCAACAGGACGTGAAACTTACTGCGTATAAAACCCTCGTTAGATCGAAACTTTAATTTGCTAGCACCATATGGGCTCTTCATCAACGTTACTTAATTAATAGGCTAGAATCAGTACAGAATAAGGCCGTCCGCTTCATTCATCGAAACTACAGTACGAAAACCAGTGTCTCCCAACTAAAGGTTCTTTCTAATTTAACTTTTCTTGAATCACGTCGGAGAGTCGCTTGCCTTACTCTTTTTCATAAGTTTTATTACAACATGCCATCATTCATGATCACTCACTGTAAGCCTGCCTCATCACTTCGCGTCATGATCATTCCTTAAAAAATGCACCTATATTCGGTCGCACTAATAGATACAAATACTCTCCTCCTGGTCTGTCCATTAAGAATTGGAATTCTCTCCCAAACGACATAGTCACTGAACAGAACGAAATAATATTCCGCGAAAAATCTTCGGCTTTGGTACTATGATATGTTTTCAGCGCCATGTCTGCTTGTGTTTGCTATAAATTGCGCACTGTGTCCCCAGTTTTGTTGTGCCCGGTTTGTGTAAAATTTGTTCTGAATTCTGCAGAGTTCGTTGTTAGTTTTTGTTTGTTGTTAATTTTTAACCTTAGTTAGTTCTTCGATTGCCATTGTATCATTGCATTTGTTTGTATTTTTCTACCCCCCCCCCCCTCATGTAATACGTTCGAACGAACGTCTTTGAGGCGAATAAAACTAGAACTTGAACTTGAAAACAAGTGGTGCCAATAAATGTATCAGTGAGTCGTCTGTTGCCCTGTTAAATTAGGAAATGCTATTTATAGAAAGAGATAGAGAGATTTGGATGGCTGGAAGTGACGCGGTTTTATTAAGGTATCTAAGTCAGTGTGCTTTCTAATAAATATTCAGTTCAGGTTGCGCTCTGCTGCCGTTACCTTCTTCACTTTGTCCCTGTCCTTTGGCGCTCGTATCCAGTCATGAACCCACCAACCCAAGTGAACATTTTGTTGTTCCAATAACGCTTCCTAGCTTTCCACTTCTTTCTACTTTTTCGTTTTTTTTTTTTTTTAGGCGCAACCTGCTATTGTTCCGCCCTCTCCACGCCAACTTTCGGTTTCGGCATAAGACGCCTCATTTTTCCATGTTCCCTTTTACGTTACGCTGGACCACGATCGAGGCTACGGGCCAAACAGTTCTATCAGATTTCGTGTAAGTGTCACGTGACCTTTGAGAGGGGCGCAGCGACGCGTTGTTACTTGATACGCTGAATGAGTTGAGATAGCTCGTGCCGTCCGCTATAGAACATCGAAGTTGGAAATGTAATATAGTAATGCCTAGATAAATAAGTCAAATATTTTTTGGGGTAGACAAGCCACGTTAAAGTACTACCCTCAAAAAGTAGGGCAGTGCAGCGCAATTTAACAAAGCACACCACCCAAAGGATCGAAAGCGCCGCCAATTCATTTTTCATAGGCAATACCAGCCACATCACTAATGAGAAAGAGCTCACAGATTTTTTTTTATAATGCTCTATGAGGTCTCAGATATAATGCGACTCATTATGGCCAAGTTTGGACGTGGTGCTTGAGTAGCGCTCTGCTAGTCGTTAGAAAGGAACCAACCAATGGCAATTCACTGCAACAGACGTCTGACTAAATATTTTTTTATCTTTTACTAATTTAAAACAATATAATACAATATGTTTCTGCAAATTTGAATTACCCATTTCCAAGGGTTTATCGAGGGAAGTTTGTTGAAAAAAGTCGACTGTTTCGATCTTTAGAAACTTTGCGGGCGCAATGCAATGACACAGAAAAGTTTAGCATTAACATCTTCGTTTAAAATTAACAAAGCATAAAATAATCTGTACAAAAACTTTCAGCTTAAGAACTTAATTTTATGATGTGCAAACAATCGCCGAAAAATGACCAAATATGAAAGTGTTGCCCAAGAGGTCAAGTTTGTCATTTTATTTTACTTGTGATCTAAACATAAATAAAATTAATTTAATTTATTCATGTATTTCATTTTTTGTGCTTTAATTGTTAACAAATTTACGATGTAGAAAGTTTTATTTTGTATTCCTGTTATCTTTAGAAATAGAAGGGGTCTATTCTGGGGCCTCTTCTGTTTCTGATATTTGTTAATGATATAGCCTCATGTGTAAAAAAAGCTGAGCTCCTACTCTTTGCAGATGATATTAAGATTTTTATGCGCGTTGCTACTCCTCTTGATTGTAATGCTCTTCAGGACGAAGTGAATAACATACTGCAATGGTCTTTGGCGAATAATTTGCTCCTAAATCCTACCAAAACTAAGGTTCTTTTTTTGAGCAGACGACACACTGTTATGCATTTTACTTACTCTTTGGGAGGAACTCCAATCGAACGCGTGACTGTGATGAAAGATCTTGGTGTGTGCCTTGATAGCGCGTTGTCATTCAATGCTCATGTTAATGAAATCTCCTGGTATCATATCTCGTATAACTCAAAAGTTCAGACGCCCGGCTTGTATGATTCGTTAATTTTGTGCTTTAGTTCGTTCGCGGCTTGAATTTGCCTCTGTTGTTTGGAATTCTCTAACAAGTACACAGTCTTTAAGTATTGAATCAGTGCAAAAAAGAATGATACGCATTTTGTATGATAGACACTTTCAGCGTCGCTTTTATTATGATTATAAATTTCATCTTAAGAGCGTTTTACTTAAGTCTTTGTCAAATAGAAGATTCGAGCGTGATCTGATTTTTTTGCACAGGGTGGTAAATGGTTGGACTGATGCTAATCAACTTCTGAATTCTGTCGATTTTCATGTTCCTTGTGGCGTTACCAGAAATTTTACTGCCTTTTATATTCAATTCATGTCTAAACTCTCACCACTGTCCCGTATGCAAATTTCATTTAATACAATCGCATCCTCTACTTTGGACATCTTCACGGATCTCCCAGTTTTTCGCCGGAGCTTGGCAAGTCTAGTTGAAAGTTGAAACTCTTTTACATTTTGTGTGAAGTGTGCGACCTGTTTGTAGTCATGCTAATTTGTACATTGAAGCTGTGCGTGTGATGTGTTTCTTCTTTTTGTCTTGTGTGCACCAACGTGAAGACCCGCGTGGTTATTTTGGGCACATTAAATAAACAAATTATTATTATTATTATTATTATTGCGCCTAGCCGCAATCGGGAAAATCGTTGTTCCATCTCACGTCAGGCGCGATTTGTTTTACAAAAACAATATATATATTTTTTTTTTTGTAAACGTCAGGTTTTTTTGTGTGGACATGTTTGGGGCTACCTCATATAACATTTTATTTTAAACAAAAAAGAGGCATGACATCCCTATGACCGTCACAGCTGGGTGTGTTAACACACCGAGCTGTGACTCACAGTGGAAACGCACTCTTTTCAAAAACATCACGTGATGTTTTTCCACTTTTTCCAGAATCTGACCTCGACTTCAAGGCTATATTCAACACACGCACACAAACACGAAAACAAAATATATGGGGACATGATGGCTTGGAGGCCAAAGAAGTAGAAAACAGGGATGTAGAGTGACGAGGGAAAACCAAACAGGAGGATTTATTCGGCGCTTTGAACTTAGGCAGGGATTCGTGTATATATACATATATAATGCGATAATACGCAGGTAATCTAACGACAACACTTATTAGGCAAAATTATCCACCAGGCGTCATCACCAGTGGTATAGAAAAAGCTAGCACACACGACCATCTAACAGCCATCAACAAAAAAGCGTTCAAAACTAAGAGAATAATCAATATAATTGTGTGCTAACCTACTCAAGTAACCTTCTGAACATCAAAAACATCCAACGCAAAATTTGTTGATATTCTCTCACAAAACCAGCGCCTCCAAGCTGTGTTTCCGCAAGCCCCACGCGTCGTCTACCGTCGAGGAAAAAGCCTTAAAGACATTAAAGTACAATCCAAATCCAACACAAGGAGTTCCTCGGATCTCGGCCATACCATGGGCCGCGGTGCAAAGTGTGCAGCCACATGACGGAATCCGTGGAAGCAAAAAGTACAAATTCGGACTTCTCCTTTAGGATGAACGGAAATTATAACTAACACAGCTAATGTTTTCTATATTTTGCTCGGCCGGGTAGGCAACATGCAGTATATTGGACAGATAGATCTACCCTCCCATCCATGATTTAACAATCACAAGTCACACCTTAACAAAATCCCCAAACGCCCGTTCTCCAAACATATAAGTCTCGATCAACACCACATAAACAAAACATTTGCAACCATACTTCAATCCGCATTCAGTAGAGCACGCGAGAGGGAGCAAAGATATCGTATCTAAATAGAAAGGTTAACACGCATCGAGCGGGAATTAGAGAGAGTGCCCGTCTGCTTAGATCCTTAGATCTTGAACAGTCGTCGGAACCCCGCATTGACGAATAAACGAGCGGGGAGAGTCCACTGCTTAGATATCTCACAGCACTGGACATCATTACGACCCCAAGGAGTGTCTTCGTTCTCGGGTGCGAGATGCGGAGGGGCTGTAGGAACAAATGGTCCCACAACTATAATCGTCCCGGAAATAATGGTTCCGGAACAAATGGTCCCGGAAGAAATAGTCCCGGACTAATGGTCCCAAGTCCAAAGTAGGAAAAGTGGTCCCGTATGAAGATTGTTTTGTAATTAAGATAAACCATGCAATCTACTTCATCCGTTTTGCAATCAGTGATTTACTGGTGGAATGAAGGATCTCGTCTATTTTTGAGGCCGGTTACTTGGAAGAAAGTGGTCGGGTATTGAACTTACTTTTATTCAAAATCGTCACAATATTTTCGAAATGAATACTGTCCAACAGTTATCTCATAACTGTTAGTTTAGTGACCTTATACGATATTATGAGTTATTACGCGTACATATCATATGAGCGAATGACATTTTAGCACACAGCGACAATTGAGCGAATCCACGTTTTAGTGACTAACAAAGGCGCGTGTTAACACCCCCCCGCGCTGCGCTTACGCCGTTTCGCGGCGACAGTCTGCGGCGGCTCATTCCAAAAATGTGACTCCACTTCGCCCACCAATAAACGCCGCTTCGCGGCGGCCAACTATTCGCTAAAGTGTCATTCGGTGAAATGTGGGCGTTCGCTAAAACGCCAGTCGATCGAGTGAGTGCCTCCCGCCTAGTCTTACTGTTGAAGCCATTAAACTCGAATTACTTCCAACTCGTCATGTCGCGTAGTGGTAGCGCACATATCGAGCGGAGCTCGATGCCTTTATAGGTGCATTAGGTTTCCAAAGTGCAAAACATTTCTGAGCTTCCCAGAAAAATATAAAAACCGGTAGACTTCGCTCAACCGGCAGCCTCGAAATTCGGCGAGTGCTATTGGATTTTATCGAATTTATCCGAAAACGCAGAAGAAATATTGGCGATAATTATATGGGTCCATTCTTTCCTAGTTGGTACTTGGGACCATTAGTTCCGGGACCATTTGTTCCGGGACCATTTATTCCGGGACCATTTATTCCAGACCATTTGTTCCGGGTCTATTTGTTCCGTTTCCCATGCGGAGGTGGGTGGTTAGGAAAATAAAGGGGGGAGAGGCACACTTGCATGTAGGTGTGTGGGTGTGCAAGGGGGGGGGGGGGGGGGGGGTGTCTCGGTCCGCGTCGGCGCTGCTTCTCAGTTTTTGCTTACGTCTGGGGCCAATGGGTTTTTCTTCGTGAACTACCCGAACACGAATCCTACTAATCTCTACTATCAGGGGCTGTATGGCGCTTAGCTGCTCTCCCAGCCTGGTGCAAGTAAAGCTCGATACTTGTTGCGGAATTCAAGCGTCTGCTGGGCTTCCTAGTCCACTGAGTCGATACTTTGTTTTATGCTTTTTTGTGTCTTTGATTAGGTTTCAATGCTCCCGTCCTGGATTAAAGCCCGGGAATAAGGCATTTGAACGTGAAACATACGCAGACCTGATAAACTAGAATCTCGAAATTTTAACATCGAATGGCTTCTCTGAAAATTTCTCAGGTCCGCATACACTGTTGCTCCCCAACAAGCAGGCTCTCTTTGGACAACAGGAGAAAAACCTAGCTCTCTGAACGCTGTTCGAACCAGCAGTCGGGAAAGTTGAAAGGTCTGTGAAGCGCTCACTTCCTGGACAAGCCGCTTACTTCCGGTGACTCTACTATAAAAGGCTGAATTCAGCCCCCTACTGGAGATCAGTGACGAAGCCCTGTCTCGGACAGCGCGCCAATGATAAGATGGACTTCGTTCCTACAGAGCGCTTCTAAACAGGGGGATATGAGCGGTGAAAACGGGCGGCGAACGGCAGTATCAGAGCGACCGGTGCTGGTGTCTGTGCGTCACTTCGGCGTGGCGCCGCGTCGCCCGTACCTGGTCGATACAGATAATGCCGCGCGGTGCGCAGGCTAATAAGAAGGGCGCAAAGCGTATCGTCCAGCAAACACCTAATTTAGGTATTTCTTAATGTGCTGTACAACATTCGAATCCAGACCTCGGCCCTTGAAGCGGTACGAAAACGAAATTTAAGCTCATATATCTTTGCTTAGCCAGAAACTACGTTGTGTCAGTACCTAGGAAACACCAGTCTTCCGCTTATAAACGCAGGGAAGCTAAATTTAAAACGAATAAAAGGCTTTCTCAATTCCTCCTGGTAGTTGGAAGGCCGATGTAGTTATACGTTGAATGCCTCCCGCCCCAGCTCAACTCACGGAAGTACAGCGCAAATGTATAGAAAACTCGGACTTGAACAATATCGCGAAGCTTCGCAAAGAAGTCCACAGGGCTTCCGCAACGTCCATTTCACACCATTGAGATCGCCGTTCTTAGCAGATGATAGGTAGGAGCTTGATCTGATGATGCGGAGCCTCTGCCGGGCCGACGATACCACTACCCCCCCCCCCCCCCTCTCCCCGTGGATGCGCTGTGAATAACGCGCTAAAATATGGCAATATGGTAGATATGGGAAATATCGCAATAATGTGAGCTCGTTCTTAGCATGCGTTCTAAACATGGCCCTCAGGTATGGCGTCCAGTTATAAGGGGTATTCACTGGACACGGAATTTCAGCGCGATGTATAGAGCACACGCTCCGAACGAGCTCACATTAATAGCCTGCTAAGACCGGCAATCCTGATGGTGCGGAATGCACTTCGCAGATGAAGTGCGAAAGCTAGGCGTCAGCACGCTCTCAGCAGCCACGCACACAGCTATGGACGCCAGTGAATACTTCTTATAGACCCCTTTCGAAAGTGCGCCCTCAGTTGGAAGTTGTAGAATCCCTGCACCATGGCGGATAGAAGTGCGAGCTTCTCTGTTTAGAATGCGCTCCGGCTTGATCTGAGGATGCGGGGACCAACGCCAGGTCAACCAGGCCGAGGGAGGGGTGTATGGTACATCCCTCCCTCCCCCGGATGCCCTGTGAGTAGGGGTCTCAAATATGGCGCCTAGTGAATACCTTATATACATAGCATGCAGGTATCACCATTGATAGGTACTGACGGTTATTAATGCGAAATGTTTAACTGTCCCCTGGAGGTAACCGACGTCATGAGTTTGGAAGCCACGCCAAACGTAAGCTAAACTCGCCTCTCGCAATGGAGCGGAGTAAAGACGCGATCTGAATGCTCCCAGCTTTGAGGCCGCGCAAAAACCCCAGACAAACGGCAAATAAATTCCCCTCTCCAGGTGAAGCCGGGATCTCGTGGAAAGGGCTCCTATTGGCTGGCGCGCGTCATAATTTCAAATAACGTGGCTCCCAATGGCCGAGCCGCGTCAGTTTCAAGGAAAGCCATCCCATGGTGCTACGTGCCCGCGCCAGAGCGCGCCGGGAAAAGAAAAACCTTTGGCTGGCGGGGCCTCCCAGAGTGAGCCCGCAGGAGCCCACTCCGGAGCGCGGCGCGGCCACTTCACGAGAACGCGCGCAAAAACGACATTCATGCTTTCGCATTCACAACTCATAAGAAGTCCTTAGGTGTACCTCTAGCCTTTTTTCTAGTCATTAGTTCCCTCGAGCTCCTACTTCTGCGGCGTGTAACTAGCACGGTAAACCGAATCTACCCAAACAACATCGCTAAGATGCAACTTTTTTGTAGAGTGCTCGCAGCAACGAAAATTGGTTAGCAAATACCCACTTGTCGGTACTCTTATATCAAAAAAAAAAAAGAAAAGAACATAGAAACCCGAAATTTCAAAATTACTACCATGAGATTTCTGCAAAGACACACAAAGCTGACCCAAACGTTAAGCATGTAGATCACTTTTTTAAACTTAAACTTTAACTTAATTTTGACTTTTAAAATATACTTTATATCCATGAAGATCGGTGTCTTCTCTGCACCTTGGCAGAATGCGATGTCCATCACATAGTAGCCGGAAAAAGACAGGCAGCAGCACCTATGACGTGGCGAATACCTATCGCCAGCACTAATCCTTCCATAAGAATTGCGAAGAAAAGCAGGATGGAGAATGTTTCGTTTCGCCGTTGTAGGGCTACATAGTAAAACAGTTGGTTGGGGTGGAGCCTAGAAAAAAGCACAAATTATTTCTTACTTACAAGTACCTGAATGATAAAAACACCACACAAAAAAGAGTTGAAAACAAAGTGCATTGTTTTACCCTGTTGAAAAATCTCTTTTGTATAAGAAATTTATGTGTCCAATAAACACATATGAATCATACGAGATATCTAAGAACATATAAGAATTATATAAGATATAAAAGAACCATATAAGAAACTTGTGAAACGTTTCTTATATGGTTCCTATATGTTCTTATATATCTTGTATGATTCATATGTGTTTATTGGACACACAAAATTTCTTATACAAATGGCTTTTTCGCTAGGGTAGGATTATTAGCCCTCAGCTATAGAACAATTATTCGAGAGATTTCAGTTGGGACTAACCACATGGGTTACGATCTTTTCTACAACAGTAAAAATTTTATAATCATTAGAAAATTGACTATTTATCTCATAACCACAATTCTTACTGCTAAACAACCAGCTATTGTTTCTCGTTTGGTTTGTTCGATTGAAGTTATTGGCGACATTGGTCTAAGTACTGTCAATCAAACTGCCATGCTGATGGGAAAACACATCACGAAAGCTTTGACTTTCCGTGTCCACAAGAAAACTAGCTGACTGTTACTTGTTGTAAAGAAGGAATATGAAAAAAAAAACATTTTTACTTTCCCTGAAAGGAAAACAAAATAAAAAAATCACTACTTAACTCCCTCCTCTTAATTCCAAATAACATACATTGTGTCTTAATGTAAATGGGAACAATAAGAACTAAGAAGTAAAATCTTTCAAGCAGGTTATAGAAGTTGTTGTAAATGCCGCTGTACCCCTTGTGAATTAGAAATGTAATTGGCACACTACCGAAACACACAACAAAAATCGCTCTAACATGCACAAGCTAGTCGTTGCTGATTCAGTGCGCACCCAAATCAAAGTCCATGTTTACCCGACTGGCTTCGCTTTTTCAAGGCCTTTTCACAGACCCTAAAGAGGAAAACTTTTAGCAAAGCATGGGCTGACATTCTGATGCTTACTGAGACTGCCAAACCCTTTCCTTGTCAATAATTATAAAAGTAATTATAGTTCTAGATCAAATAATAAATTGTTGTGCTCAACATAATGCTTTCACGTCCCTCTTTTAGATATATTTATCTGATTGCAAAATAGTGAAAATATCTTTAAACAACATTGACTTGGTTCGATCTGAACAACTGTCTATGACCTGCTTAAGTGTTAAATAATGGACAAAAATTCTAAACAGTCATTTCTGCATTTGGCCTGTTTTCGACGCAAGAAAATATTCGAACCTTGCAGCTTGTTACTCTGCTCAAGTTACTTCGAATTACTTCAGTTGTTGAATGCACAGAGACAAAGGGTGATACTTCGCCATCCGTTAAAGCAGGTCACACGTCGTCCTTTTTTTCCAATAAAAATGCAACTGATCAGTTTTATGAGAGTGACCTCTTGCTGCAACTGGAGTGTAAATTATTCCTGGTCTGATTATCACCACAACGCAAAATTATTTTGTTTAGAGTGACCAGTAGTGAATTATACTATACTGTAAACAAACTGAAGACTCAAGTCGAAAAGGCCTTTATTATATATATCTTTGATGACTTTAGTGATATAAAACAGCTTATAAACCCATTACAGGAGCATTAGGAGACGTTTTGAAACATTGAAACTTTCGTCTTGGAGAAAGTAGTATCGAATTTGTTTTTCACCTTTAAT
This sequence comes from Ixodes persulcatus, assembly GCA_013358835.2. Lineage (NCBI taxonomy): Eukaryota > Metazoa > Arthropoda > Arachnida > Ixodida > Ixodidae > Ixodes > Ixodes persulcatus. Next base: position 11,175 of record JABSTQ010003666.1, read on the forward strand.
TTTAATGGGTGCACATTACCACGCATGGTCTTGTTTTGTGACCACACTTTACCTACACTTAAGAGGACAATACAATAAGCAACTTGAAAACTTCTGATTGATTTATATTTGAGGTATGTTTTATAGTTGGGGCTTGTTTTATAGTCGGCGTCACGGTTTGTAAAGTTGGTCTCACGGTTCCCTCTGCTTGAGGTTTTCCTGACCACCTTGCTCTCTATGGCGCCGGAACAGCTACAAGTTTCGACGACCATCATCGACGTATTCAGGTCGGAGCTCGAAGCGCTGAACAAGACGCGCATTTTCAAGCCAGCTTTGTTCGCGACGACTGTCCCGTCAGGAAAAGACGCTAACTCGGATCTGCGCGGGAAACCTTGTCATCGGCGAGAGGCGTGTCGCTACTTGACTTGCCTGTACCGGACCGCCATTTGGGGCACGACGCCGCACTTGAAATATTGGCCTCACGGTTTCCTCTGCTTCAATTAGGTCCCTCAGATTTTGAATGCTGTAAGGACGATAACGTACTTTTCACTACGGTGACGTGCCCGACCCACGTGCGCGTGATTTTTGTTGTACTCTTTATTCTGTTTGCCAAAATATAAGAACGTTACTACTACTGCTCTCTGGAGGCGTTGAGAAAAATCCTGGCCCAACGACAAAAGAACAGGAGCAGCAACTGGCTTCGGTGCTGTCCATTGTCAAAGGCCCCGAGCAGCGAGAAAGGACAAACCAAGGCGCTCGGAACTTGGAACAAGTTGCAGGAAGACCTGAGAAAAACTGATTCGGCTGTGGCCTCACTGACTGCGAGAGTAACGAGTACCGCTGTACCGAATGTAACAGATGAACTTACTGCGGCTAATCAGACATTGTGAAACGTCAGGCGTGAATTGACCGTCCTGGGGACGCGTTGCAAAAATAACGAGGACAACTAACGGCGTTCCACCTTGCTTTTCTCTGGCTTATCAGGCAAAGATTGAGAGAAATGGGCTGAATCAGAAAAGCTTGTTCTTGATACCTGTTCTGAGCATCTTGCGCTATCAATGTAGTCCGGCAGTATTGAACGGGACTAGAGTCACTAAATAAAGCTACGCTTTCAGAGTACCGAAACTCCCAAACTACGCGTCTGAAGCGCGCCAGGCGCCGCCATCTTGGGTCCACGCGCAGATGGAGGAGTGACTGTAGCTGAGCCAAGCCGAGCTGTATACCGTCACCTAAGCCAGCTGCCGCAGCCGTACCTGTGGCAGAGAATCAAGGTCGTGTTGTTCGTACCTCGACGTTACACGAAAAACGCGCTTGCTGAGCGACGGACTCAGCGCGCGCGCGCAGTGAACAGCAAACAGCATCAGGCAGAGGATCGCTGGACCCAAGATGGTGGCATTGAAGAAACGCGATGATAATGATAGCGACTCACGTGACTGCCGCTATCGAATGATGGCGCAGCGAACCAGAATATTGTTGAATAGAGCGACTGTATTGTCGGCAAAATGCCAAAGAAAAGGAATGCGGTACTCTGAAAGCGTAGCGTATTTAGTGACTCTAAACGGGACCACAGGATCGGCCGTTTCACCCTGGACAAGAAACGCCCAGTCATGGTCGAATTCTGCTCGACAGAGCTAAAGGATATAATGCTGGGGAAAACTTTCAAGTTCAAAGGTACCGCGTTCGCGAAAAGTGAAGACTTTTCTCCTGCCGTACGAGGAGCACATCGAGAGCTTTTACAATTTGCCAAACTACAAAATAAACAGTTAAATCTAAAATTTAACAAGCTTGTCATCGGAACACAGATATTTCTTTATGATACGGAAAGCGAAAGTGTTATAGAAGTTGAGCAGTCATAGGATAGGTGTACTCAAGGCGCGCGTCAATGTCCTCAGAATCGGAGACAATGTGCATCGTATTCTGTACTTTATGGTAATATAAGAAGTGTGTTGTCAAAGCGTGAAGACCTTCATTTATTGACAGAATCTTGCACGGCCGACTTTGTTTTCCTAACAGAAACATGACTGACTTCCCGATTTAAAGACTCCGAAATGTTTCCTTCCTTCTTAAATTACACCCTTTACCGGTGCGACCCGCAGTTACGTCGTGGGGGCGGGGTCCTCATTTCTGTACGAAATCACATTGTAGTTTCCCTGGTTCAAGTTCCCAGTTCTGTTGAAATGGCGTGGTTACGGCTTCATTCTTCGTCCTCGTGTATTTTCCTTGGTGTGTGCTATAGCTGCGGCCGTACTTCCCGGCGCGACTCGAGTGAAGGACGACGCCACGAGCCGAGAGAAACACACTGCCAGCCCGAAATTGCTCCCGCTCCGAACGCCGAGCACGAGCGCTTTAGCTGAAGGGTGATAGATACTTTGAGACCACATCCCTTAAACCACCCCACCGAAAATTGTTTCAACAGCGGTTAGGGCATCACTCATACGTTGGATCCGTCCCGTGACCACTTGCCAGTAGACATTTGAACCTATCAAAACTCCATTGTTGTCGACTCTTGTGTGAGATTCAGCAGGAACGACGTCTCCGGTCTGAAATTCATGTGAACGAAGTTGCGGTAGCCGATAGTCACAAATTAAGTTGCTCTTGTGATAACGTACACAGGTCCGAAATTTCGAGTGCTTCAAATGACGCCTTGTGATTGCTGTGATGACTCTGAAGGGTAACAACCACGCGTCGACAGGAGTGTTTGGTGGCTGTATTCAGACTTGGGAACCATAGTGAAAAGGTCATTTGTATAAGAAATATAATTAGTCCAATAAGAAACATATGAATCATACAAGATATATAAGAACATATAAGAGCTATGTAATATATATATTAACATATAAGAACGATATAATAAATTTATAAGATATATAAGAACATATAAAAACCATATAGGAACTTTATAAGAAACTTCTCACAAGTTTCATATGTGGTTATTATATGTCCTTATATACCTTATATGATTCATATGTGTTTATTGTACAGAGAAATTTCTCATACAAATGAGATTTTTCAATAGAGAAATAATTCGCTACTTTTTCAAGTAATTCTGTAATTGCCACGTTACTTTTCTGCGGCAGTAATTTGTAATGTAATTTCGTTACAAATATTGATAACGGATTACTTCAGTTACTCGTTACTTTAAAAGAAAAAGAACATAACACAGACATTGGAGCCATTAGAGCAGGCAATAGACCCTTTTCAAAAGTCCGCGCCCACACCTGTCTGCCATTGCTTGCTCACATTCTCTGGGCCTCTATTGGTCACGAGCGCTGCGTCAGCGTTCGGCGAGGACTCGGATTCAATCACGCGCTTCGTGAGCAAACAATGAAGACGATCAATGTTGTCTGATGAACTTTTGAAAGGGGTCTACTTGGCAGCATACGGATAGAAATTTCAACAAAATAGAAAATATTTAAGTTTAGAAAGAGTTATATACGTAAAGTATACGTATATATAAAGCATACGTATATACGTATATAACTCTTTTTAAACTTACATAGAAAATATTGTGAAGACGAGAATAACCGAAAAGAGAACACGATTTTTTGTATGGCGGGTCCCTCCATCCACTAGAAAACCGTACTTTGCACACACAAATATGTCAAAAACACAGATAAAATAACAAAGCCGAGTAAGCGCTGTCTTCGTGGTGTCCTAGCGGAGGTATACGCTGTTACTGAGCATGCGCACCGCTAGCTTTGTCTGCAGAATTTGAGGGATTATTTCCGGTCGCCGTAAGCTACCGGCGTGGCGGGTGTGATTGCAGCATCGCTGTCTTTTCAGCCTACAGGTGAACAGAGGGCACCTACATTTTTTTTTCTTAAATACAATATTTCATTTTCCCAAGGACTACCATAATACGAGCTTATGAGAAATGGAATGTAGTGTTGCAGAGCATTTTTGAAAACATCAAAATTGTGTTTATTATTTCTTGATAAGTGTACGGGAAAAGTAACGTGAACGTTATTAGAAATGTAACGAGTAAAGTAATTCGTTACTTTACAGCGAAACTAATTTGTAACGGTAATACATTACATTTCAGGGTCGGTAATTTATAATTGTAATTCATTAAATTTTAAAGTAACGGGCACAAGGCTGGCTGTATTGCCAAATGTGTAGATAGTTAGCTCTTTTTGACCTACGACTTCACAACAAAAATTTTCATTAAATATCCCACCTGATGAGGGCGGGTTGGCTGCCGCTGTCTATAAGAGTCTTACAAAAACTTTCCTCGGTGTCCCTAACGAACACGCTTTAGCAGATTGTAACAGGACGGCAGAAGAGCACGAATGGCTAGCTGGGGCGCTAGCAACAGCTGTGGCGATTTCATGCAGCACTCGAGGCTGCTGAATGTCCGAAGAGGCTGATAGGGGGCGTGATACTTCACAAAGAATTGTCAAGTCTTGACACCCACAACTGGAACACGACACGGCATTTACATGAACGGCAAACTCGTGCGCTGTGGTTTCGCTTGCCGCATTTAAAGCAACCACAGGTACGTGCGAGCTTGGTTTGATTATTTTGGGGAGAAAGTTGGGCAAGACAGTTTTGCACCTCGAGTTCGGTAGTGCCTCACAAAGGGCAAGCAGTTTATTGGTGACCGCGTGCTTCAGTCGACATTGCAAGAGCTGAATGTTTATTGGCCAGGTTATATTCTTGTGATTTTAATGGAGATCAGCCTACATGAAAATGTGTGACTTTTGCGATCTATTTGGACATAATCTCGAATTTCCACTTACATCCGCAAAAAAGCCGTGATGGTAATAACCTGTTTATTTTTCGGCTCCGTTCGGTTGTGCTCGTTGACGATGGCGCTGCGGCTTCCTTCAGATTTTGAGGGTAAAGGATAGCAGCGTCATCGGGAAGGCAGTGCGTCAGAACCCTGTGGGGCACGACCGCGTAGCCGTCAAAAGACGTGGTGCGGAAACGTAATGTATCGTGAAGGTTCCCGAAGTAGAACCACGTGGTTGGAACTGCTGGTGGCAAGCAAATTCAAAACTTGATAAATGTGCTCGTCGATGAGAATGTTACGTTGTCCAAACCGGCTATGAAGTGCCTGCTCTGCAACACAATACGAGTCTGCCCTCGTTTTGCGTTGCCTGTTACATACGTCATATAATACTTGATTTTATAAATTGCACAGAGATCAGGATTCGCGTGAATCGGGACACCGAAATGGTCCCAGAGCCCTTGCCAATCCCCGAGATTTCCAGCAAAGTTTGGTACCTGGAGTTTCGGAGGTGTGAGTGTTTGATGGCTTATTGGGGCAGGGATTAGAGGGACGCGTTTTGGGAGGACGCTGTTGTTTGAGAATGGCCGTCGGTCTACACGCTGTTAGGTGGGATGTTCATAACGCGCGAGTTGACGTTCGGGAAGGGGGACAAGTTGACTCTAGAGTGCAGTGAGTATCGAAGGCGTGTGATCCCTTCGCTGATTCCCAGGCGGTAGTCTTTGGCTTGCTCAAGCTCGTCTTCAACGTCGTCATTCGTGGTCGAAGCCAAGATGTCACGGTCAAGGTCAACCAGACCGGTTTGCTTTTCAATCAGGTAATCATGTTGAATCTGCAAATCAAGCTCTGACGAGTTTGGGTTTTGAACTAGAGAGTCGATCTGTGTGAGAGTGTGGGTGATGGCGGTGCGGCCAACGCCACAGTTCCTGCGTTGACGGTCCATGCCCTCTCGACGGGTCTCGGTACCAAATTGTTTTGAGGAAGGAACCCAGACGCCTCCTTTTCACTCGTGGCCGTATTATTCTCTCGTGTTCCTTTGGACTTTGTTCGTTACTCCGTTACAAACATCATTGCTTTCGTGGGCCAGCACGCTTACACATGTATTTTCTCAAAGATAATAAGATAATATTAATATTATTATTATTATTATTAGTATTATAATTATTGTTATTATTATTATTATTATTATTATTATTATTATTATTACTCCTTCTAGCTAAGCTCACAATCAACACTGGAAGTGTGATGCCTTCCCAATTGATGTTGAAGATCTTTTTTGCTTTTTTCCACATCAGGCTTTCTTTTGTGCAGTAAGCAATTGTTTCCAGCGAGACAGAAAAACGGCATTCCGGAAAGCCTGTGGTATCAGTGTGGAACGCCTCATTGAACTTAATGAGCAGAACGTAAGGGCGCAAGTGAGCTGGTGTTTATTAAACATTTTAGTGAAAAACTCGAGACTGAGGTAAAACAGACGACGACAAGGAAGCTTTCATAGGTGAGGTGCACCTATGAAAGCAGAGCATTTGTATTGGTTCGATAGTAACTCCTGCATGTACTATGTGATATTCTTTTTAGCGCATTGTCTATAGTTAAAAGACCCGGAAATGACTGCGGTTTAAGGATCGTTAGATGTATTGATGATGATCTTGTCATTGTCTTCCCACCTAAGAATTTCACTGATAACGAACGATGTTTTTAAAATAAGCGCTTTTGCAGAATGCTCTCATGGTTTCAGGTGTATGCACAAAAAAAAACAACGAAGGAAGTGTTTTTTTTTCTGTTTCTACCTATTTCCCACAACAATCCTTCATGCTATCTCCCACAACAACACAACTTCGGCATCGAATTAGCTTTCAGCATTACGCAAACGAATAAGTGCTTTAGAGAGGGATAGTGACAAATCAAATGATGAAGACCAAAATAAGTTTTGAGAATGTACAACCTCTGTCGTCTATGACATTCCACTATCCTGCGGGCGCGCCTACGTCGGGCACACAGGCCGCTGCGTAAATGACCGTGCCAGAGAACACGCAGCAGTCAAGCAGACGCCATCTGGTCATTTGAAGTACAGAATTCGATTGATGACCTTGCACCCCTTGTTGTCGAACACAACAATCGAGGGACAGCACATCGAAAAAACAACTATACTCCGTTTCCCGATAACTTGGTGAACTGTGGAGGCTAGGGCACCGCGACCCAATGAGAGCGTCAGAGCAAGGCACGTGACCAGACGTAATGGGAACATTTGTGTCACCACGTCAAATGCGATGGGCAAGGCCCGGAGGAAACGGCTGTCTTCTGCTGGCCAAAAGTCGTCTGCTCCAAAACAAACCAACTTCAGATGAACGACCACCGCAGCAACATATCGGTCCGCTAGAATAGCGAGCACTTCCGGAACAGTTCATGAGACAGCCATACGCTCAATTTAACTGAGAATCTGGGAAGGCTGCTAATGCCAGGGCATAGTGCTATATTTTGAGCGGAAACGGCAGATTACACGGCTGCGATAGGGATCGCCAACGGCCACGGCGCAAGAAGGCGAAAAAAATCGAGCGGATACTGATGAGGCATCACTTTTTGAGTTTAAATATAATGGAAGCTCAAAAATGTGCGATTATTTATTAATTCTTCATATATTTTAGGTATAGATGGAATCGCGCGAGTTCAATTTTGGTTCAATAAAAATGTGCCTAGAACTACTTTTTGTTGCGGAGGGCTCTGTTGCTGTAGCGGTAACGAGGCCTGAGGTGAGGTGAGGACAACGTTTATTTAAACCAAGGACAAACGCCAGTCCCCAAAGCGGGGGCCACGCCGGTCAGACACCACACAAAAGACAGCAACCAGACATATTTGAGCGCGAGCCAGCGCGAAATCTGTGACTCGAATGGCGCGGGGCAACAAGTTTAAAGGGGCCCACCAACAATTTTTTGACTGGTTTGAAGTTCGCGCTAAAACGGAGCTCCATGAAAGCAGGAACACCGAGGAAAATAAATATTACAGAAATTCGCAATATTTTGTGAGTTATTAGCAAATTAAATATTGCAGGAAAACAACTTTAAATAAGCAAAACATTGCGCTTCATGACGTAAAATGAAACAGTTTAGCGATTGGAGCAAAGCGGTTGGCCAATTGGACGCGAGTTTGGTTGATAGCCCGTCGGCCCGGTCGGCCGTTAGGCCTCGCTGCAACCATCGTAGCTTTGGAATCGGGTTGCCATCATCGATGAATTTACCGGGCTTATCGGATTTTAAGCGGCGAATTCTTAAAAAGGAGTGCGGAGCTGGGCGTCGCGCCGTACGAGGACACACCACGCGAGCGCCGCGACGAGTCCGCTTCGACAGCCGCGGAAGGCTCGTCTCCCGCAACTCCGCCACCGGAGCCACCTCGGCGAGTAGGAGGTACTCCGCCGCTGGGAGGCGCGCATGAGCGACGAGGCGTTGTTTTCGCCCTTTTTGAACTTTAATTTGCAACTTTATTAGCTCTATAAAAACGACTTTTTAGAGAAATAATGACGGTTAACGTGTGATATACTTTATTCCGCTTCAAAACTTCTGGGACGGCTCTCGCCAATCACGAAACCCAGTGAATGTGACGTATAGTGAAAGGGAGCGCCGTTATGCGCGCGCATTCGGCACCTCGCGGCGCCACCGTCGGAGGAGGTGTTTCCGAGTTGTCAGATTAAAATATGATGCGCTAATATTTTTAAACTCTTTCGTTGTCCATTGGGTTTCCGGGACCACTAGCGTGGAGAAACCGCAAAAAAAAGTAGACGCTCAAATACTGTTGGAGGGCCCCTTTAAAGAGAAACTCGGCACGCGCCACCCGAACCACGAACGCCGCGGCGACTCGCGTCCGCAGGCCATCCCCCGCACGATGAATGAGCAGCGCGACCCCGGCCCAAGGGACCGACGCGGCGTGGTCGCTCTCAAGCGTGGCGTCTACGTCCTTGGCGGCGTGAAATGATGATGGGTTTCATTATAACGAGGGCCCAAGTCCGCTCCGCCACACAAAGTCGAGGAGGGAAGTCAGGACCCTCGCCCGGCGCTCGGAGTCGCCGGCAGGATGCGCCCATTCTTGCATGGTCGTCGGAAGGTCTTCAGGAAGAAGAGTAGCCCAGGCTGCTTGACGCTGGGCAACCAGTGCTGCGCACTCCCAAATGAGATGGTGAAGTTTCGGGAGGGCATGTGGGTCTTTGCATCGCTGGCAGCGAGGGTCTGGTGGGACATAGTAAGGGTGAAGTTTACGTTGCCGGGTCAGCTCGAAGCGATAGACATGATGAGGCGTGACCGCTCCACCTGTCCTAATGCGTCGAAGCAGGACCCTCTGGTGCCTACCGAACGTGTTTTCGGGTATTGGGAACTGTTCTGGGGTCCAAGAGGCCTCGGTGGCTTCGACCATAGAGCGTTATCACGTGCATTGCTCCGGCGCCCTTATTGGGTCGCAGGGGCCGCAGCCACCACAGTTCGCCAAGTTATCGTGAAACAGAGTATAGGAAAATTCACATGATGTGTTCGTTATTAAAACAAGGTGCGCCGACAGGTGTATCAGTGGGCCGTCTGGGCCCCTGTTAGATAAAGAAATGTTATTTCTAGAGAGAGAGATAGTGGAGTGGTTGGGAGTGACGAGGTTTTATTAAGGTATCTACCACCTCATTCACACGGCCAGCATAAAGGTACCCTTAGAATACGTCCCTTTGAAATCGTCGAATCAACCCGCGCTCTTAGGTCGTGAGCTAACGCCACGCGCCGAGAATCGCCAACTGGTTCGCCACGACCATAAAGGTCCCTTAGCTAAAGGGACTTTTATGATCGTGTGATTGGGGGGGGGGGGGGTATAAGTCGATGTGCTTTCTAATAAACATTCAGTTGCGAGTGCGCTCCGTGTTGCCATTACCTTCTTCCCTTTGTCTGTGTCCTTTGGCGATTCTATCCATTCATGAACCAATTAGCCCAACTGAAAATTTTGTTGGTCCAATAACGCTGCCTATGACATTCCACTATCCTGCGGAACGCACCTACGTCGGGCACAGAGGCCGCTGCGTAAATGACTTTGCGAGAGAACACGAAGCAGCTATCAAACAGACGCCGTCTCTCATTTGTAAGTGCATTCGATTGATGACCGTGCACCCTTTTGTGGTAAAGAACAACAATCCTTGGACGGCACATCGGAAAAACAACTACGGAAATTCGCGAAGCAATTGTCATCAAAACAAGTGGCGCCGATAAGTGTATCAGTGAGCCGTCTGTGGCCCTGTTATATAAGGAAATGCTATTTTTAGACAGAGAGAGTGAGAGAGAGTAGAGGAGGCTTGAAGTGACGCGGTTTTATTAAGCTATCAAGGTCAGTGTGCTTTCCGATGAACATTCAGTTGCGAGTGCGACCCGTGTTGTCGTTACCTTCTTCACTTTGTCCCTGTTCTTTTTGCGCTTCTATACAGTCATAAACCCACCAGCCCAACTGAACATTTTGTTGGTCCAATAACGCTACCTAGCTTTCCACTTCCACCTTTTTCCTTTTGTTCTTTTAGGCGCAACCTGCTTTTGTTTCGCCCCTACTCACGCCCACTTTTGGTTAGGGCATAAGACGCCTCCTTTTTATATGTTCCCTTTTACCTTACGCTGGACCACATACGATGCTACGAGCCATACTATTCAATCGAATTCCTGTGAGTGTCTGGTGACCTCTGAGAGGGGCGCAGTGACGCGTTGTTCCTTGATACGCTGAATCTGTTGAGATAGCTCGTGCCGTCCTCTACAGATCATCGTAGTTGGAAACGTAATATAGTAATGCGTAAATAAATAAATCAAATAATTTTTAGGTAGATTAGGCACATTAAAGTACTACCCTGGGAAAGAAGGACAGTGCAGCGCAATAAACCAAGCACAAAACCCTAAGGATCAAAGGCGCCGCCAATTTAATTTTTCATAGGCAATATCAGGCACATCACTAATAATAAAGAATTCTCTTTTTTTGTATAATGCTGTATGGTGTTTCAGATATAAGCGACCCATTATGGCCACATTTGGATGCGGTTCTTGAGTAGCGCTAGTCGTTAGAAACCCACCAACGGCAATTCCCTGCAACACACGTCTGGCTAGACGTGTTTTTTCTTTTTTTTAATTTAAAACAATATAATGCTATATGTTTCTGGAAGTTTTGAATTGTCCGTTTACGAGGGTCTACCGAGAGAAGATTGTAGAAAATAAAGAATGATTTTTTTTTATTGGCTCCCAAATATCGCGCATTTTCGACTTTTTCGATCTTTAGAAACTTTCCGGGCGCAATGCAATCTCACAATATAGTTTAGTACTAACATTTTTGTCAAAAATTAACAAAGCATTGACTACCTTGTGCTAAACCTTTCAGCTTAAGATCTTAATTTTACGATGTGCAAAAAATCGCTGAAAAATGTCCTAATATAAATTTGTTGCCAAGATACCAAGTTTGTTGTTTAATTTTATTTGTGATATAAACTTAAATAAAATAAATTTAACTGATTCGTGTATAACAGTTTCCGTGATTTATGTGTTAAAATATTTATGATATAGAAAGTTGTACTTTGTATTCCTGTGGTCTTCAAAGTAGCGTCTAGGCGTAATTGAGAAATTCGTTTTCCACCACACCTCACACGCAATTTTCTTTACGAAAACAATAAAGTTTTTTTTTGTGCAAAACTAAGGTTTGTTTCATTGTGTGGACATGTTTGGCTACCTTATATAAACATTGAATTTAAAACAAAAAAGAGACATGACATCCCTATGATTGTCCTTATCTGAACACACCCAGCTGTGACGCACAGTAGAAAAGCACTCTTTTCAAAAACATCACGTGATGTTTTTCCACTTTTCCAGAATCTGACCTTGACTTGAAGGCTATATTCAACACACACACACACACACAAACACACACACAAGCAAGCAGAAAAAATATACATGAAGACATGTTGGCTTGGCTCAAACATTTCTGAATTATCTTTATACCTACAGCGGGATCCCATCCGAATATTGGTTCTCTTGGAGGCAGGGCTTCCAGCTAACCGTTGAATATCAGTATACAATGTCTACTGGGATTCTTCAATCTCGAAATTTTCTACTGGATGTATATTCGCCAAGAGTAACCTCAGTGTCAAATCTTCTGTGTCTAATTATCGCCCATTACCCTGAACTTGACTCCCAAATCATGACTCACCTAACAAGTAATTATTTTTTTCTTTAAGCAGCAGCACGCATCTCAAAAGGGACTTTCCTTCGAGACTGAGTTTTTTTTTCTAATTTTTTATTCATGATCTGCACACAAACCTTAAATGTCATACACAGACCGACGCCGTTTTTGTTTTTTATTTCTCAAAAGCATTTGACCGTGACCCTCCTCAACACCTGCCTGCTCTCTAAATTGGCACCTCTTCGTCTTGACCCATTCACATTGGCATAGATACGTGACTTCCTCTCCTCCAGCATGCACTTAACGTTTGTTAATGATCACGAATCTTCCCCAAACAAACGTGTCTTCTGGTGTTCCGGAAAGGTCGTTTTAGGCCCTCTATTGCTGTTAATATACATATAAATGACCTCCCTAGCACAATTTCTCAAAAAACGTCTTTTTGCAAACTACTGCTTCTTCTGTAACAATCTAACAAGTGTGCAAGATAACAAACAAATTCAAAGTGACTTAATTGAAATTAACGAATGGTGCAATGACTGGTTTATGTCGCTAAACTAACCTAAATGCAAACTAATTCGCTTCACTAGAGACAAATCTGTATTGTCCTATCAATATTTCCTGGACTCCGACTTAATTGAGGCTGTTACTATGAATAAATATCCTAGTGTAAAACTAACACCAGACCTCTCCTGGAATAATCACATTGAAGCCATCACTGCTGACTTGTCAAGAACCGTTGGACTAATAAAGGCCCGTTCACACTCTTGCGACCTCTTAAACCTGGGTTCCTTAAATCTTCTTAAACCAGAAGACACACTGGCGCCATCTATTGTGTAGCAGTGTAAACTCGGCGGTCCGGCATATCTTTTTATTTCTCTCGCGCATTATCCTTTCTTTTTTGGCTCGAAAAACGTTTGTCAATGTTATAAACGAGCCTTTCTATGGGTATTACGCACTTTTGACCTCGGAAATCCCGCAAAACCTTCGCTCTTGTGAAATGCAGTTCCAGGGTCACCGCATAGATGGCGCCACAATGCCAGTGTGTTCCCTCGTTCTAAAAAAAATTTAAGAAGTTTTAAGAGATCTCGTCTCTCTCAGTCGTACTCGGTCGCAAGAGTGTGAACGGGCCTTAAGAGGTAACCTATGATCTGCACCTCCCCTTGTCCACAAGCCTGCGAAGGACACGTACGTCAGATCTAAGTTAAAATATGCCGTTACCATCTGGCATTCACATCAAATTTACCTAATTAACAATCTCGAAGCAGTTCAAAACAGAGCAGCCCGTTTCCTCTTGTTTACTTATGATTCTTCAATCAGTATTTCCGCCTTGAAAAGCCAACTATTAACGTCCACTTTGTAGCTCTGCAGGAAACTTTCTCAGTTCTGCCTTCTTACTAAAATCTACTACTACATTCGAGATCTTAAAATTAAGTTGCTATCAAGCCCGACCGAACATCTCCGCGCCTTAACAGCAAATGTGCCATTAAAAGTATTTCAGACTCTCCGAACGCATTAAATTGATCATTTCTTCCTCAGGCCATGACTGGAACAACCTTCCATCATCCACTGCCACGACTCTGAACCCAAATAATTTTATACCTTAAATGCAAATTCATATTTAGCCTTTCTAGGTTTATATGTGTGATTCTGAGCAGTCTTGACTGTGTTAAGTGTGTGAAGTTTTTGTGTCCTTTTCTATTTTTTATGTATTTCCGTTTCTTTATTGTATAAACCTTGAATGTCACCCCCTTCCCCTTATGCAAAGCTATTCACGGGCCCTTAATGTGTAAATAGATTAAATGAATTATTGAATTGCAATTGATTATGTGAATACTGCGGATGCTGAATTTTTTGCTCTAAAAGTGTCGTTTAAGAAATTTACCATCACAGTTATATCTATATACATCAGACCAGGCAGAGACTATGACACGATGGACGCTTTGAAAGATTGGTGCAAGCAGCATAAACGTGGTTTGAAAGTGGCGGTGATTTTAATGCCCACCACACGCTTTGAGAAAGCGGATGAAAACTACAGTCGAAGGCTTGAACAATTATTTTTGGAAGTGAACTCTGTGTAGCCAACACAGGTGGCCCAGCTTTCTACAGGCCATACTTTGATTTTTGCTAGAGATATGATAGCTCATGATCCCACCCTTAAGCTTTCTTCGAAAATTGCCCTCGAAAATTGCCCCGGACAATATGAACAGCGATCATTTCCCATTTGGTTAACTTTGCCAAGGTACAGCAAGTCAAACACGAAATTGTATCGAGTCACTATATAGGACGATTTTCGCAGTTCTCTAAGTAAATACACAGCTCCCGTTTTCACAACCATACTAGGCGCCCTGATGCTAAGCACGAAAGTCGTTCCTTTGCCGGGACATTTTCCTTCTCCTGACTTAAAATTGTTGAACATTATTGCGGTTCATCGAAGAGCTCAGCGTCGTCTGAGACGTCATCCAGGTTCGTCCAACCGCACATAATTCAATCGTATCTTCACTACGCTTTGAAGATATGCCAATCACTTATGGTGGTCACAATGGTGGTCCTTCTGAGAAGAACGTAGCACATTCACACCTGAAAGCAAATTTGAAAGTTAATCGGATTCCTCACTGGAGATGTCCCATTCGACCTTTCGAGACTCTTGCTCTCGTTTAGAATAAATCATTAAAAGAACTCACGGCAAATCTTTTTTACTCGTACGAGGGCGAACCGGTACCACCCACCACAAATACAGCCAGCAAAGAAATGCACGATTTTTTTTCACTAAAGAAGAACTGACAGCAGCATTTCACCAATGTTGACGACACAGTGCTACAGGACGAGACTAGATATACTACCAGGCTCTTCACAATCTGCCCTTTTGAGGCTTTATTGAATTGTTACAATTCTTTAACTTCGTCTGGAAAACTGGCAAGGTCCCTGAACTGTGAAAATTATCCCTCCCCAGGTAGCACGCCAGAGAAATGCCCAACTTCGGCAAAAGTCTGGCAAACGTAAGGGCCCAACTTTGGCCCAGCTAGGTTTTGCACCATGGTGTTCATCAGTGCTAAAATACGTTACCTATTTATAGCGCAAGTTGGGCGATACTAGGGCATGCCAAACTTTTGCTCTTCTCTGGCCCTGTCACAGGAGTGTCGAAGTAGTGCCATACTTGAGCCATAACTGCCAGAGCAACGCCTAATTTGGGTATTTCGGAAATGCCAAAGTTTGGCTTTTGTTTAGTTCGCCACAGGAGTGCCGAAGCAGTGCCATACTTGAGCCCTAACAGCCAGAGCAACGCCAAATTTCGGTATTTCGGACATGCCAAAGTTTGACTTTTCTCTGGCCCGCCACAAAAGTGCCGAAGTGCCATGCTGGAGCCATAACTGCCAAAGAAACGCTAAATTCGGGTATTTCAGATAAGCCAAAGTTTGTCTTTTCTCTGGCCCGCCACAGTTGTGCCAAAGTTAGTGCCAGGCTTGAGCCATAACTGCCGAAGTAAATTCTAATTTGGGAATTCGGGGCATGCCGAAGTTTGGCTCTTCTCTGGCTAGCCAATGGAGTGCCAAAAGTGATAAAGAAAGCTCAGAGGCCTGCCGAAGTTTGACCTTTCTCTGGTGTGCCACAGAAGAGCTCTTTCACGTGCTAAAGAAGAAAATTTAAATTAAATAAGGGTTGGAAGCACGATGGTCAGATCTCACCATCTCCGTTCTCAAGCAGCACGGCGATACTTGGCAGTGTAGTGCCAGTACCGGCTGAAAGTCGGTTACAATATCGCTAAAATGTCTAGTTTGCACTACCGTTTCATACCCGGCAGGTATTGCCGTACAGTCGTTTTGCCCCGGTCCAGTGTTGCCGCACTGCCACTTCGATTTTTCAATCGTCGAGGGGCGGAAATTCCCTTTTTTTCCCTCAACACCATCTTAGTGACAGAGGTCGTTTTTAAGGTACTTAAATGTATATTTAAATGCAGCAACACCTCCCGTATGTTTTTGTTTTGTAGAAGTTTGCATCGCAAAAATTATGAATTGTAGAAGTTGACATTCGGCAAACTGGTCTCCCCTCCCCTTCCTTTCCGCACTATACATTACTTGAATGAACCAGGGGAACTAAATGAAAGCAAGCGGGCCATTGACTAGACTAAACTAAAATCGCCTGCTCGTTTTCGTGATGTGAAAGGGACCACACCCACTGTGCAATCCATGATCTATCGCAGGGGTGGCCAAGCTGCGGCTCTTCGCGTGTGAAAGTGCGGCTCGCGGCTCCCTCCCCTACACCCCCCCCCCCCCCTTCCCCCGCCAACCTCCCTGTCACACGAGCACTTCCCCCAAAAGAGGTGGTAGTCTCGTGCTACTGCTACCTTACGTACAGTTGGACTGTTTATGACTCGGAGAGATTGAAAGTAGTTCTGGTTTCGTTTATTTATCTGCACAAAAGTTTGCCCCCCCCCCCCCCGCCCCGCGGCTCTTGGAAGTTTTGTGGTTGTGTTTGCGGCTCTTAGGCCGGGTCAGCCTGGCCACCCCTGATCTATCGCTCTGACAGAGGATATGTGTGCGTAGAGTGCGTAGCTAGCGGTGAGGAAAGCGCGCGAACCGGCAGTACTGTACCGGCAGGCTTGCAGCACGCACATGATTTAAGTCGTAATGAATTACATTGGTTCTTCAAAACAGCAAACTGTCTGAGTAGCTAGTGCCACTTCCTTTCTCTTGTTCGATGAAGATCAGAAAATTACCAAATTTTATTTTTATTTTTTGTATTAAAAATATTCCCCACGTTTTACATGTGCTTAAATTCTGGTTTCCCTTTTTCCCTAGCTGTCATGCTTTTTCCCACAATATGGGAAATTTCCCACGATTCGGCAACACTGCCCCAGTCTAGTGTTCGCGCAATATTGTGCGAATACCCTACGATGCCTCTGCTCCGTATTGGCCGGACGTCGCACAGGTCTGTGTTGTATGGGTCGTTGCATATCATTTGTCACACATCAATAACATACACGGACAGCGAAATTTTTTGAACGCTCCCAGACGTTTATGAAATCACTATCAATACACACAGCTTATTCTCGGCATATTTACAAAGGTTTATTTATTTATTTATTTGCTTTACCCTCACGGCCCGGTCATTACAGAGGGGGAGAGCAAAGTGTGGATCAAAACACTGTAATGTATGGTTATTCACACTCAACAAAAAATGATTAGTAAGAGCTGACCTAAAAAGTGCACTGTCAGTTATCGATGCAATTGGTCCGGGAAGGTGGTTCCAGTCGAGGGATGTGCGAGGAAGGAAAGAAGATTGGAATGTAGATGTGATTGCGACTGGTACCTCAACTTTGTGCTGATGATCATGACGAGCAGAAATATAAAAGGGGCGAGTGATTAATTTGTCGCGAAGCACAGAGTTATAAAAATAAAATTTGTGAAATAAAGAAAGGCGTGAGAGCTTACGTCGCAGGGAGAGGGGCGGGAGTGACAAAGTAGATTTCATTGAAGTTACGCTAGATGAATAATGGTAATTAGAAAGAATAAAACGAGCGGATCTATTTTGAATGCCTTCCAACGCGGTGATGAGAGTGGCTTGTCCGGGATCCCGACAGAGGCTGCATATTCTAACTTCGGTCGAACTAGAGTTTTATAAAGAATTAGCTTGAGAGAAACAGGTGCCAATGAAAAGTTACGCCTGAGGTAGCCTAACATACGGTTAGCATTAGATGTGATATACTGTACATGTGTTTTCCATGAGAGATTAGAAGTTATATGTACACCTAAATATTTGTAAGAAGATACCGTGTCAAGCTGAGCCTGATTAAGAAAGTAGTTCTGAGTTTCATGTGACTGCCGAGATACACGCATGGACTTACATTTGTTAGTATTAAGCGTCATAGACCATACGTCACACCACTGGTGGATAGCGTTAATGTCAGACTGAAGCATGATGTTATCGTGATCATTAAGTATCTCACGGTAAATCACACAGTCGTCAGCAAATAAACAAATAGACGAGGAAACATTTAGAGGGAGGTCGTTAATATATATTAAAAAAAGTAAAGGTCCTAAAACAGATCCTTGGGGAACCCCAGAGGCCACAGACGAAAAGGAAGAGTTACTATAATTTACTGTAACAAATTGTGACCGTAATGATAGAAAAGATTGAATCCATGCAAGAACGTTAGCATCTATGTTAAGTTTGGACAGTTTCAGAAGAAGTAGTTTATGAGATACTTTATCGAACGCTTTGGAGAAATCTAGGAAAATGCAGTCTGCCTGGGATCCTCGGTCCAGGATGCAGTGAAGGTCATGTGTGAATGATACAAGCTGTGTCTCGCATGAAAATGTTTTTTGAAATCCATGTTGGGATGGACAGAAGAAGTTGTTAAATTCTAAGAAATTGACGAGGTTGGAAAATATTATATGTTCAAGGAGTTTGCAAGGAACACTGGTTATAGAGATTGGGCGATAATTTAAAGGGGAATGCTTATCACCAGTCTTGTGAATGGGAACCACCTTCCCCACCTTCCAATCTAAGGGGAGAACATGATCTCTAATGGACTGATCAAAAAGTTTAGTTAAAATGATAGAAGAGTAATGCTTAGTATTTTTCAAAAACTTCGAATTAACACCGTCCACTCCAGCTGAAGACGACAATCTTAATGTTTCAATGACGTGATCGACACCAGCACAATCAAGAGAGATGAGGTCCATCGGCAAGTAGTCTGAAATGTCTAAGAGAGGACATTCCGTGCTGCTGTCACTAGAAAAGGATTCAACGAAAACTTGGTTCAATACATTCGCACACTCTTCAATTGGCATAATATCCCCACTTTCGTTTTTGAGACTAACAGAAAAATCAGTTTTTTTATTCATGATGTTCCAGAACCTTTTAGGGTTTTTTATTAACATATCGGGTAGGGTGCGCGTAAAAAAACTCAAACTTGGCCTTATTAACTTCCTCTTTATAAGTCCCAGCTGCAGTGCGGTATTTGGACCACCGCCGTTCACATGTGGTAAATTTGGCTGCTCGAAATAATCGCTTCTTTTTATTTGAGAGACGTTTGAGGGCTCTGTTAAACCACGGAGACTGGGAATCTTCGAGTACAGTCCTAAGGGGAATATGCAGGTTAGTAAGGGATTCTACTTTATTCTTAAACATTTGCCAATTCGCTTCCACTGAACGGTCTGAGAATCCTTCTAGAAATGTATCAATAAAAGTGGCTAGATTATTGTTAATTTTGACGAAGTCAGCTTTTGCATAATCTCGAATTTGTTTTACGTGACTTGGTGATTTCGGCACTGCAGCTTTAACATAAAAATGTAATATACAATGATCACTAAGCCCTGGAAGATATGATATGGGGGAAACTAGGTCAGGGTGATTCGACAGAACGAGGTCCAATATGTTTAAGGATAGCGGGGTTACTCTGGTTGGTTCAGTAACCAACTGAGTGAGATTAAAATCTAAACAAAGGTTCACAAAGTCATTGCACTCCGATGATGATGCAATTGTGGGTAGATTACACTCTGTCCACACGATAGAAGGAAAATTGAAGTCGCCCAACAGAAAGATCGGTGAACTGGGAAAACGCATTAACTAAGTTGTTTAGAGAGTCATGCAAAGCTTTAACAAAAAGGGATGAGCATGACGGTGGTCTATAGCATACTCCCATAATCCACCTGTTGTGGTGAGAACCTATACAGACCCAAAGTATTTCTAAATCACTTGTCGCGTTAATGCAAAAAGATTCAACTTGAGTACCCACTGCAATTGAAACACCCCCACCGCACCTATCTTGCCTGTCATTTCTGTAAATATTATATTTCTTAGACCGATCAAAAAGTTCACAGTCACGCACTTTTCCAGACAGCCAAGTTTCAGTTAAGACAATAATATCCGCGTCTGTCGAGTCAATAACTGAACACAAGTCGTCTCGTTTTTTAATAATGCTTCTAATATTAGTAAAAAGTACCGACACATTTGAGACGGGATAATGACACACTCTTCCCCTCGCTGCCTGCTATTCCGAATTCAACGTTCGAGGTGCGTCCTCAGCAGAAAGCAAACTTTGTGTCCCGGAAACAACAGCTGAGACGGAGGGACTGTTTTCGAGCACATTATCATTAACAGAATCGTAAACAAGACATTTATTACCAATGTACATTCTATTGTGTCGAAGCTTAAAAGTGGCGTTTTTGGCTTTCGCAAATTCAATTAACTTTTTCCGTGCTTGACGTGTTCCAACTGAGAAGTCCTCACTCACGGAAATGCGACTAGATCTAAACGATGACCTGGACTGTAGAATTTGGTCTTTTAGTTTATACGATGCAAATTTAACGATAACTGGGCGACATTTATCGCGACAAAAAGTACCGATCCTGTGGGCACGAATAATGGCTCCATCAGCCACTTGAATATTCGGCGTCTGCCTCAATATGTTCAAAATTGCCTCTTCCGTTTGTGCCCAAGTTTCAGATAAGTTGTCAGTTATCCCGTAAAAAACCACGTTATCACGACGAGAGCGGTCTTCCGCCTCGTCCAGACGTGCTCGCAGGGCCCAGTTTTCTTGTTGAACTACTTCGACTAGACGTCTTGTCACGCCAACTTCCTCAGTCACGGCAATAGTTTTATTTTCAACCTTGGACAGTCTAGCGTTAATACCTGTTATGGCAGTTTGAATAGACTCCTGAGATTTTTTAACTTCGTTAAACGATGCCAGTATACCAGACTGAGTCTGATCTATTTTAAGCGAGCGCGCGTTAACCTCTACCAGCATTTTGTGCATGTCATTGAACTGTTCCAGTTGTTTCTCACTCATCGGACCGGGGTTAGCCTCAACGTCGCCGGACACCTTTAGAAGGAGGCCTACAATATTAACAAAGTCAGAAACAGTTTCGCAAAACACTTGTGAGCACGGGAACACCAGTAAACACACGTTGCTTGTTCTTTTAGCGTTTAACGAGGGTACTGTACCAACCTGAACGAGCAGAAAGACGAAATGAGTAGTCCGCATGGTCAGGGTGATCCCGTGCTCACTCAAGGCTGCCAAGTGACTCCAGCCGTATATATAGTTGTCTCTAGGTGGCGCCGCTGTTTTTGATGATGACGTAGATGCTGACGTGGTCCAGGCCATCTCGATGACCCTGCTCGGAGCATGATTTTCCAGAAGATGGGCCGCACATTCATGCCGTGGGTGGGCTTCATCACGATGGTTGCCGTACTCGTTCACCAGGACAGCGTTGTCACGGTCGGGCAGGAACGTTGGGGCCGAAAAATGGAGGCGAGCCGTAACCTGAACGAGCAGAAAGACGAAATGAGTGGTCCGCATGGTCAGCGTGATCCCGTGCTCACTCAAGGCTGCCAAGTGACTCCAGCCGTATATATAGTTGTCTCTAGGTGCCGCCGCTGTTTTTGATGATGACGTAGATGCTGACGTAGTCCAGGCCATCTCGATGACCCTGCTCGGAGCATGATTTTCCAGAAGATGGGCCGCACATTCATGCCGTGGGTGGGCTTCATCACGATGGTTGCCGTACTCGTTCCCCAGGACAGCGTTGTCACGGTCGGGCAGGAACGTTGGGGCCGAAAAATGGAGGCGAGCCGTAACCTGAACGAGCAGAAAGACGAAATGAGTGGTCCGCATGGTCAGGGTGATCCCGTGCTCACTCCTTTGTTCTTTATACTTCTTTGTAAACTATAAAGCAAATTATAAAATATAATTAACACTGATTTCATGCAAAACAAAACTCAAAAATTAAAACACAAAAAACCGCGAAGATTGAGAGGAAAGAAGAACTACTATCAGAAGCATGCTTGTAGTGTACTCACTAATAAAAGCGATATTATTTAATCCTTGATAAATGCATAATACGATTCGGTCAGCCCAAAAACACAGTCGAGAAAGAAGGTTGCGCACATTCAACTGTCGTCGTGTCGTCGGCGAGGAGCAGTTTTGACTCCGACGAAAAGAATGGCCATTTCAGAAAAAAATTGACGTGGAAGTATTCCGGCAGTTTACAACTAAAAGTCACGGCCGCGTCTGCAATGCACGAAAGCAACATAACACTGAAGAGCGCATTTCGGAAACCGGACCTACGCGGCCCGCCTATTTCTATGACTTGGCAAATGACGTAAACAACAACAGCCCCAAAGACCCCATCAACGCGACAGAGAGAGTCACGTGACAAATTTTCGTCCAAGCGTTTTTGTACTGCGCGTCCTGGGAGTGAGGTCACGCGTTTCGCTCCACCCTTTTGATTTGCTTAATGAGGCCGTCGCGCTCGCTGACAGCCACACGAAGACACAAAAGCAGGTGGAGAGGCTTAGCAATATGTGAGGTCGAAGGGGCACGAACAATGTAGCTAAGCCCCCTCTGCATTTTTGACTGAAAGTGAAGACATTTTATGCCTCACACCCGAGGCTTGGAATGTCACCTTTGGTTAGGGGGGGGGGGGGGGGGGGAGGAGTGAAAGACTGTGACCGAAAGGAGTGTCTGGGTTGATACTGCCGAATGCTTCAAAATAACATTAAAAAAAGACCGTCCCCTTTAGGGTTCTATCTTAGTTACTCCAAGTGTGAAGCGGGCGCAATACCACAGAGCCACTGTCGCTCTGCTTTTCGCTATCTCTAGGATTTGACAGTTCTCAATCGCAATGCAAGACACGCACAGAGCTACGCTTGGTTTTGCAATGCGCCGCCTAATAATGATATCTGTTGAAGAGACGTGCGCACATCAGTCTCGCGCAGCGCTTGCTCGACGGCAGCGGTTTGTGCAACGTCGAAACATTCTCACTGCGGGTCGATATTGGCGTGTGTACCTACGCGCGAACACAGCAATCCGACAAAATCTGCGTTTGCAAAGCCTGGTCCAGCTGCGGCAAAACATTCAGCCCACTTTTGGCATGGAGAAATCAAGGAAAACCAAAAATAAAATCAAAAGTTGTGAGGAGAATAAAACTTGATTTGTATTTAATTAAGTTGCAGACCACCCGCGTACATCCAATACCTCTACACCCAAGCTGCAAGGCAGTAAGCCTAGTTCTGGCACTTGTTTGGCGGCTTTGGCCCGTCGCTGCCAGATGACAGCCGAACTATCAGGAAGCGAAGTCTAACTTCGGCGTTTGTTTGGCGACTTGGGCCCAAAGATGCCTGATGTCAGCCGAACTACGAGGCAGCAAGCCTAACTCTGGCACGTCTGTGACAATTTTGGCCCGAAGGTGCCAAATGACAGCTGAACTATCACAAAGTGAAGCCTAACTTTGGTATTTGTTTGGCGATTTTCGCCCAAAAATGCAAAATATTAGCCGAATTACCGGGCAGTAAGGTTAACTCTGGCATTTGTTAGGCGATTTAGGCCCGAAGATGCCAAATGACAGCCGAACTACCAGGCAGTGAAGCGTAAGTTTGGCACTTGTTTGGCGAAATAGCCCCAAAATGCCCAGACTCTTGCCAAGGAAGGCCGGGTTTGGCTCTACTTTGACTTCTTCGGGCTTTTCAAGGCCCTAAACTCCCAGGCAAACACCAAATTTTGGCCCAGAACTCTGTGCTACCTGGGTCCTCATACCGATCATGAAGACCGGGAAGCCATGACATGACTCATGCGCATATGAACATGGGGCCTTGTCCTCATGTCTTGCCAAATATTGGAACGCATGATCCAAAACAGGTTGACATGGTTTCTGAAGAAACATAACTTGCTACCTAAGGAGGTGACAAGTTTTCGTCACGCTCTCTCTGCGACAGGCAATATTCTTGACCTAGTCATCAGCGTAGAAGATGCCAGAGCTCAGCGATAAATTACACTTGCGTTATATCTTGACATGAAAAAAGCGTTCGACATTGTAAATATTGCAGGTATTCTTCAGGGGCTTCGTACAATATAAGCATAGCGGACTTAATTCAAACCTTTCTGGTCAATTTTTTGTATGGTCGACAGTTTCAGGCTTGTCATAAAAACGCACTGGGAAACATCAACCGAAAACATTTAGGCCTGCCCCAAGGTTGCATACTAAGCCCCGTACTATTCAATATCACCGTGGCTTGACTGCCAAAATCAATAGAACATGATCCGCTATCGAACAACGTTTTCATCTACGCGGATGACGTCTGCTTATGGGCTAGCCACTTCAGACGCGATGTGCTCGTCAATCATTGCAGCCAGCCATGACGTCTGCTCAACTGTATCTGGGTACAATCAGACTTCAAATTTCGGTAAGCAAGACAGCCTACATTTTTCCACATGTTCATAACCGATTATGCCCGAATACTGATTTATTTTTTAATACTACAAAAAGTCGTCGGGACAAGGCATATCGCTTTCTTGGATTAACTCTCGATGCGAGGCTTCAGTCAAAAGCAGGAGCAGATTCCCTTGACACAACGACAAGTAAATTCACAAACGCAGTCTGTCGACACGTTGGTCAGTCAAGGAGGGAATTTGCCATCTTCAATGCTCCGTTTACATGACACTGTCGTGACGGTACGTATGCTGTACTCGCTTTACAACTTTGACCTTCGAACACCCAAACGTTACGTCTTGAACGCGTTCAACGAACAAGGCATCCGTAAGACGCTGGCTTCCCTCGAGCAGCATCCAACGAAAAAGTGTACGCTGAGAGCAACACAGTGCCTCTATTGCTCCATATTACAAGAAACCTTATGCAACAGTTCATACGTCTGCATAACTCAAAAACAGAAACTGCCTTTCTACGTCGTTTAGAAGCGAAAACTGAGTCCAGAAACAAGCACCTTTTACGAACAGTATATTTCTTGAACCCATCACTTCGTAGCACGAAGCCACCGAAGTACAGAAAAAATCCCCCTGGCACCAGCAGTTATTCGAGTACCAGGAACATCTGCCAGGCATTTGAAGAGAAAAGGAAACCTCAGACATCGCTCTTCGAAGAATCGCTGAAGGCGCTCTCGAATTGCGGTACCCGCGAACGTTTCAAATTTACAACGACGGCTCAGTGCATCGAGGCCGACGAAGCGCAACGCCGCTTTTGTCATCCCAGCAATGCAAATTCAATGGAGTGTCCAATTCAATAAATTTGTGTCGTCCACATCTGCTGAAATGGAGGTCACCAAGAATATTCTGTCCACACTTGCTGAAACCAACGTAGACTGGTAGAAACAACTAGACGTCATTATAACCGATTCACTCACATCCCTCGGGAGGCTTGCGACTCCAGGATCTCGTGACGAACAAGTTAGGACAATTTTAAATCTATTGAAGATTCTAACAGGAAAAATCTCACAGTACAGCTTCAATCTGTACCTTCACATGTTGAAGTTCCTGGGAACACCGAAGCTGGCCATCTAGCGGGATATGCACATAATCAAGTGCCCTCAATACAAAGTCCTGCAAATTTTAAGGAGTCGTTTTGCCTTGTCAGGGCACACATTGAAAATATCGCTCTTTCAAGCTCAACGGCATTCAAGCCCTGCATCACCAAGGGATTTTCTCGTGCAAACAACACCTTTCTAATGCGTTTACGCACCAATAGTGCATTTACTAAATATTTTATACATAAAATTGGTGTGGTGAACAGTCTATTATGTCTACCTTTCAATAAAGAAGAAACGATCCAACATCTGCTTCTTCATTGTGACGATTCCGAAATACTGCAAGCATATTTTTTCGAAAAGCTCGCAATATCTGGGATTCTAGCGCCGGAAACAGGAGATATTATATTACCTTCTGGATCCGTACGGTCGATGCCGCAAACGTCAGCGACTAGCCTATCTCCTGACCTCCACTGGCGGGCGGGCAAAAGGGTGCCCGCCGGCCCGCCCGCCCGCCCGCACCGAATACTCTACATAGCGTTTAGTATATATGGATCTTCTCGCCAATATGATAAATATAAGAAAGGTGAAATGCCGTAGTACGGGCAGTCGAACGATCAGTAACATGTACAATAAAGGCACAGATCGACCTATTCAGCACCCTATCCGAAACTGGGCTAGCTGCTCAACAGGTCAACCACATCATCGTGCGGGCTGTCTCAATGATGAACTATCGCTTTGCAACTGTTATTTCACTTCGCACTTATTTATTGCAAACTCAAGGATTAATCTGAGAGATGACACAAATTAAATACCTACCTGCGGCTTACAAGAGCCGAGGATTGGAACGTATAAGTTTAATTTTAAATAGGGTCGTGACATTCTTTTATTATGCGAAAGCATTAACTGTCCCATGGAGCGAGCCGACGTCATTACTCGCGCCAAACGGCAGATAATTTCGTGAAGCCGCGATCTGAGGCATCCCAGCTTTGAATCTGCGGAAAAAGGGACGCAAAACGGCAAGTAAATGAAGCCGAAGGAAGCCGCCGCGCGTCAGTTTCAATCAGCGCCACCCCATGGCGCTGGGTGCTCGCGCCGCTAGCATAGAGTAATCTACACAAGGTAAAGAGCGGACACTTCCATAGGCCCCAGCGGCCCATTTAGCTGGCAGGGAGCGCACCCAGCGGCCGTCGTAGTCCCCAACTGAATGAAAGGAGTCACAATAAAAAAACTTACCGGAAGAATAGATATCTAGTTTGGCGTAGTGTGTTGGGTGGTAGCCTGCGCCATCTGGTTTGCTGCGAGTTATGTTTTTCCTACTATTGCCGCGTGCCGAATTTCAGCTATAATTACTTCACACGTATGTGTGAATCCTAATGCGGACAACTAATGGACAATACTATATACAGCTAACGACTTTACAAGCCAGGAAACCCATGTAGGTTTGTGCTGCCCAGAAGAACACCACCAGGGAGTAATCAACAAAGTTTATTTTCGCAACAAAAAATATGTGCAGTTTGCGCCTCGTATAAAATTACAAAAACTACAAAACGCAAGAACCGTGTATCAAGGATTCACAAACAGTACATCCTACAAAAAAATGACAAGCATATTACGGCATGCATGAAAATCTTATCAAACAACTGGAATTACAACTGCAATTGGACTGAAAGCCGGATTTGTATTCTCAAGCAAGTTCCATGGAAGGCGCACACACATATATAACATATGCAGCATCAGCAGCAAATACTAAAAAAAAGAACTGGCCATGCAGTATCAAAGTTCGTTGATCCAATGCAGTTTGTATGCAAATAAAAAGTTCAGCAGAAGAATTCTGAGATGCACGATGACCATAATGAGAAAAAACAGACAAGTAAATGCCTAAACGAGATTGCCACTAGTATAGACCTAGTTAGTTTGTGACATAGTCTTTATTCTTTATTCTTCTGTATTCAGAGATTACCCCGCAGTGCCCGAGGGCGTTACAGCAGGGGGGTTACAATGCTGAAAAAGACACATCTTCGTTTTCACTGCACACTTGCAGCTCAGACAGCCCATTCCACTCTCGCATCGTTTTAACAAAAAATAACCCTAACACAGCCTGCATACCTTGCTCCTGCCGATTTAAGTAACAATAATGACCAAATAACAAGAACTGAAAGCCAACCGACGGACAAATGCAGGTTTTACGTTGATGTCACGCTTAACATGTCACATTTAACATTTAAGTTTTAACATGACCACTACCATAAAAAGCAGATATGAAATGGCTGACCCGTGTACCTGCGACCCACTCATCACAAATGATTCCACCAAGGCTTGGCATGCAATTTGCACTGCCTAATTAAGTACATCTTACAGGGTGTCTACCAAATGACTACTTCCAAATTCCATGATTTTTCCAGGTTTTCCTTGACTATTTCGATAAAATTCCCTGGCTGTTCCTTCCTTCGAAAGATTACATTTTGGGCAATGCTATTCAGCAGAGCCGTGGCGACGCCTGATTGCCGGGCTTCGTTACGCAACACCGTGCCACTTTCACTGGTCACTTTCCCTGATTTATCCAACCTTTTGACAGTTTCCCTGATAATTCCCTGACTTTTCCAGCTGATCCGAAATTCCCTGAGAATTTCAGGCTTGCCAGGTTGGTAGACACTCTGATCTCAATCTCCATCACGCTTCACATATGTGTAAAACAGAAACAATGTCCAAAAGAAAAGGAAGTTGCATCCAAGATGAGTGACCTAAGAGAGTATTAACAAAGATCAAAATGGGAACTTACATATTCCTCATGACCATAATAGGAAATAAGAGACATTACCATCTAAAAAAGCAGTCATTACAATAGGCCAGTATTGGAGTAGAGTGCAACATACTTGCTGCAAATAATCCCAACAAATGGCTAGTGTGCAGTCTGCACGGCCCAATAAAATTAATTTTACTCTTGCAGATATCTTATGAAATGCAACATAAAGGCTCAAACACATCACGAGAATAAAGTTCTACCCACTGAACTTTTCAAGCTGTACACCAGAGACGCGAGAATGAAAGCGAACTTTATCCAAGTTTCTATTTACGAAACGGACATGCCAGCACAATCGAATCCTGCAAAACATTTTTAAAAACCGTGTACGACATTCTGAAGTGCAAAAATTAAAATCACCAACAACCTGTCGTCTCGTCGAACTCGGAAGAACTTTGTTCCTGGCTTCTTGCGCGTTCTTTTATTGTTTCCGCACCAGGCTACGCAACAGTAGCTGCCGTAGCCAAACATCCCGGCGGCATCAGCTGGGAAACGAAAAGAGCACAAGTCAATTTGAGATTACGCGAATTTATTGCCTTTATTTTATAGCTATTTAAAAACCAAAACTGTTGAAGCGACAATAAAGAGTGGTGACAAAGAAAAGCCTTCATGGTATTGTCACACCCCATTTCTTTGTATTTCCTCGTGAGCGCGCTTTGCTTAGGATGGCCTCGCCCTAAGCAAAGCGCGCATGAAGGCTGCCTGTACCCTGCTTCATACCTGGCGCCAGGTACAACGCTGTCAAAGCTGCTGGCGCGAAAGCCAGGCGCTCGCGCTACTAGCATTGACAGCGATGCACATGAGGTATGAAATTGAGTATGCCTTGAGTGCCTTGACTGGTGCTCTCGCTGCACGGGCGCACGCGCGCACGTGCAACTGCCGAGGCTTCATCCAGAGCAATTAGCTCGCGCTTTCGCCCGTGCGTCCAACTATGGCTAAACGCAAGCAAAATACGGTGTCAGTAAAACGACTCACCTTTCTAACAACGGAAGAATGACGAGAAGCCCGCATGAGCCATTCGGGCGCAGCCCAACCGACCTTTCGCGCGACATGACCGGAAAGCCACCGTCCCCCGAGTCG
This sequence comes from Ixodes persulcatus, assembly GCA_013358835.2. Taxonomy (NCBI): domain Eukaryota; kingdom Metazoa; phylum Arthropoda; class Arachnida; order Ixodida; family Ixodidae; genus Ixodes; species Ixodes persulcatus. The sequence continues at coordinate 40,184 of JABSTQ010003666.1, forward strand.
ACGGCCCTAAAGCCATTCACTGAGCCGCAGCCAAAGCCGCAGCTGTTCAAATTGTTTTTAAAAGTATTTGAAGCTGCTATTAATTTTGAAATGTTAGGTTATAGAGTAGAGTTATTTATCAAGGGTGAAAATATGATAAATGTCTAAATTAAGTGTGTGACTGCAGTGCCACTGAACGGTCGTCGTAGTCCCTAGCTCCTGGGCCGCGAATCGGCTCGAGTGGCCACTCTTTTCGTTTACTGTGTTACTCTATGCCGCTAGCGCGCCAGAATCGGCTGGCGCGCTCGGGCTGCCCTGCCGCCGCCCGAGCGCGCCAGCCGATTCCGTGCCGCCGACAGAGCTGCGGCACGACCGATATCAGCCAGGCGTGGCAATTTCGCGAGGACGCGCGCAAGAACGACATTCATGCTTTCGCATTCACAACTCATAAGAATGGCTTAGGTGTACCTAGAGCCTTTTGCGCGACGGGTAAATCAATTATTGCATTAAGAATTCACAGGGCATCTTATGTTTTCCCTAAGACGACTTGAAGGCGAAAGCCCAAGCGCTGATGCATTAAAGACAAATATATGATTTACGGATGCGGCGTTACCCCTGTCGGTCGCTGGTTCGACGCCAGCCGTGGGTCAAGAGCGAAGATTCTTTTCGGAGGAATATTGGTACCTCTAGCGTCGCCGGTTTTCGTGCCTTTCGTTTCCCCGACGTGTTTTCGATTAAAGAGTTTGAAGGTCGACTGAACGATGAGACAAAGAAGGGTTTCGCCTTAATTATTTCTGCAACCGATTGAAGAGCCGAAAAGGGGCCCTTCTTTACTCGGCTTCACTTTGAGAGGGCCAAAAGTGCATCGTCACGGCGCTCATTGTCTTTTTGGGGTTGCTGTTCCCGGATGAACCAATTACACAGAGAGAAGAATTTAGGCACGTTCACTGTGTGAATTTCCCACAGTGAATGCCGGGCTTCGGCCGGGCTCAGTGTTCGAGAACGACGCACTAAATGTCAGGAGTTGGACGGTTTGTAGACGAAAACCCCCGTGCCCCTCTTAAATAGAATGGGTAAAGAATTGAACATTAATTATCTTCAATGAGACCCAAGACAAATCTAGTAACATGCCATGTTTATTGTGCAATTTATATGAAATGTATATGTCCTTTTAAACATAAAAAAGGTTTTTATGACACGAAACATCAAAGTACACCAAACTGCATGTCCACACTCGTGGACATTTGGCCCATACTGAGAGGTTTGCCTAAGCGTGGAACGGGTAAAAACAATTTTTTGACCTCGATGCAGAGGTAAACATTACACTTTGAACACCGGTGCCTCGTTCTCATGTTGTATCAATGGCGGCGGCACCTCGCAGCATTGGGGATGTCATCCTTCAATGGAAGATGATGGGCATGTTTTTTTCTGGCAGCTTCACATGGAAGGACTTTTACTTTCTTCCTGGGTGGCACATCGTCATCTACGCTCTCAGTTGGGTCGACTTGTTTCATCTTCTGGTCAATCACTGATTCCGCAATAGACAGTGAACTCCAGATACTTCCTGACGTTTTTTATTTGCTTCCCCATTTCTTTCTTGTCAGCTCTGTATCGGAGCCAACCATGCATGATGGCCAGGTCTGACATGTGTAGCATGGTGCGAAGGGTCCAGCGGTTTGTTCTACTTCTCTGGTTGTAGAAAGATAGCAACCGATCAGCTAATTCGACTCCTCCTATCTTCTCGTTGTAGTTTTTGATGACTGACAGGCGTCCGACTACAATGTATTTCTTTTCCTTTTTGCACCATATTTTGCTCGAGTCTTCCGGCTCCTTTCCAAAGGCGGACGATAACAAAAAGAAGGGCTTCTTGTCAACCCTTTTCGAGCATGCCAGCTTATCATCCCACCTCATCAACTGCTCACAAGTGCCTGGTGGCTTCTTCATCAAGTCCTTCTCGCTAGAAAAGTAGCCTCTTCAGGAAATCAGTTTTTCATTATTGTTCCGGTTGAGAATACTTGTTTCTTCACAAGCTCATTCACCTGGGGGATCCGAAGAAAATTGTCTTCAAAGTACAAGGTGGTACGGTTTCGCTCAGTTTTATCATTGAGTTGCCGACGACGCCAAGACCCGCATCAGGAAATGTCTCCTTTCCTTTGGAGATCTGGAAGTCGTAGATTAATCTATCCCTCCCAGTGAGTAAGAAGCTCTCCAACCCGATGGGGTTGGGCTTGTTCGGCCCCTGCTGCTTGAGTCCTGAGCGTTTCGAAAACAGAATATTTTCATTGATGCAGAGGCAGTCGGCCAATCCGGAGCCAAGCATCTTTTTTGCACCATTTTGACGAAAGGAACCACCGTCCAGGGCCTGTCAGATTGCTTCTCATCATCAGTGACTTCGGTCTATAGTTGGCAACTCAAGTTTTCCCTTATTAGAAAGAACCGATCTCGAGTCAAGGTTTCAGTAATGATGTTCACGGCCATTCCAGTCTTCCAAAAATATCAAATTCTGGGATATCCGATCACACCCATGAGTATGAAGCAACCTAAGAAGGTCTTCACTCCTAGGGCAGTTATCTTGGCTGCGGTCCGTCTTCTTTCTAGTATTCGCCTGTTAGTTTTTTCTGCAATGATTTCAAACATGTTGTCATGTTCGTACTGCTGAAATAGTGGACTGGAAAAAGTCACTTATTTCTTCTGCAAAGACGCAACCCGTCTCTTCTGGCGGTACATCATCGTTCGAAGGTGAAAAGTTCGTTCGCTTCCAGAGCACGCGGCATGGTGGTTTATGCGTGCCTTTGTGGTGGTCATCCTTGTCACAGGAATGATCACTGTAATCTTCTGCCTCAGAGTCATAGGAATCTTCGAGATGCTCTTCTTGCTGAAATATCTTATTCTCATCTTGCTGGAAAATATGACGTCTTGGACGTAAGATATTTCAGCATCCCGAATGGTGAGCACAATATCCTCTGTCTGACTGTTAGAGATGGATGAAATATGACAAATACCGCCCAATTATTCCTTTATTCATATCAGGCAGTCTTATGAAAATATCTGCACATTGCTGCTGAATTTTTCTCGCCAAATATATCCGAAGTAGCAGCCTAGAAACCCAGCGTTCACCTGCAAGGAACTTTTCTTGAATGCTCCTCCAAAAACACCTAAATAGTTTGTTCGCACAAAAATAAAAGTACCAGCATATTCTCTAAATGCAAGAGCAACTTGTTATCGCAATTCCCAAGGTAAAAACGTTATTTGGCCAGAAGTGTGTCTTACCTGCTTGACGACAATAAGACGTGCTCGTCCAGATAGTCGCCATCTTTACACAAGGCTGAAGGCACGGCAGGAGGCGAATATTTGCTCTAGCACATCATAGATGGCGCCACATCCATTGTCCTCCGAGGAGGACAGCCGTTCTTTCCGTTACCATTACTGTTTTGTTTTAGCATAAATTCGTAAACGATGTCAACGGGGTGAATGGGCGGTCTCAGGAGGATAATTATGGCTCGAGCGGTGCATCTCATGATCATGAAATTCTGCAGTGTACCTTATAGTGTCCGCCAAGTGGGTGCGGAGACTCTTTACCCCAGACATTAAGGAGCGCCATGTAAACGTTTGCGAGACGCTGGATTCTACAATATGAAGCTGAGAGATGGTCTCTTTTCAACGCATTGTCACTAGAGACGAATGTTGAATTTCCACTACCCAGCCAGAGGCAAGCGGAGGCACGCTTCGTCACTAAGACAACCCCTAGCCCGCAGCTGTTCTTGCCAAGCTCCGGTGTCCGATGCAAGGAGTCGACCCTTTTGCCGCTCGAACTGATAAACACACACACAAACATACTCTCTCACAAACACACACACGCACGCGCACACACACAAACACACATACACGTGCCAGCCGGTATTTCTCCTTGCGAGGGCTGGTGGTCCGAGATCGTCTCGTGGCTTCCGGAAGACGTTCTTTTTGTGATTAGAGCCTTCAGCGAAAGTCACCACCGGCCCGATGTCTCAAAGGCTCTGCGCCCCGGGTACAGTAGGGGGTTTTCGGGCGGTCTCCCCTTCAGTGCTCTCAAAAACACGACAGTTCTTCCATCCAGCAGCATTATAGCATGTAGTCCCACACTGAAGCAAAAGTATGTGAGTTCACTCTTGTGCAAAAACGGAGAAACCCAATCAAGTGGAAAACAGTGAAAGGATCAATGATCTTAAAGGGATACTAAAACAAAATTTCGGCGCTCATTTTTTGGTCGATATGTGTTCAAAGGAGCAGTATCACTTCGAACATACCATTATCTTGTTAAAAAAGTCTCGAAAAGGAATTTTTAAACGAATTAAACGATTAGCAAAGAGCACCTGGTGGATGTCGCTAACGCCTCGCTTGTAATGCCCGTCTAGGAACCTTGACAGCTAGTGACGGTGAGTGTCTCGCCTCCGGCCACGACGAGAGAAGAGGGGAAGGAGGAACTCCCCTCTTCCCGAGAATGCCTTTTGTGTGTCGCAGAAGTCGCTATTGTCCCCCTACAAGATTATAGAAGATTGACCCGTCACTCAAAATTCGTACAAAAGCAGCCGCTTCGGTGGCTGGAACGACAAGGCCATCCTCTCGACGTCAGCCTCGCCGTCTTTGCTCGTCCCGAGACGACCTACGTCATGATTGCGTTGGATGTCACGTGGTCTCCGCTGGGCCTTCTCCGAGCGCTTGTCAAAGTGGGCCGTTTATAACGAAAAATACAGCCACCAGGCTCAAAATACAAACGTGCGATTGTCGTTTAAGGATATTGTGGATCATATTCAACCTATTTTTGAACACGACGGGAATATTTCAAATTTCGTTGAAGTATCCCTTTAAAGGGGCACTGACACCTCAAAGGTCGTATATTGTTTTATTGTCTAAAATGATGCCGTTGTAGTCATAGACACGCAAAACAAAAATACCACAACGCAAAAAAACAATTTTATAACACCCGCGCGCGCCTTTTAATTTTTGGCGCCCTCCTCTCTCTCTCTTCTCCTCTTTGCTTCTTTTTGTTTGTGACGTAATTGAATATAAAATTTAAAAGCTATTTATAATATTTAATAACGGACTCTGAAAATCAGATTCCGGAGTAACGTCGCCTCCTGGCTTTTTATCCTCCCCAGGAAAGCATGGCGCGCTGGCGGCGCTCAGCACTTTTAGCACTGAGGATGATCGGTGAGTCGGGATATCGGACTAAGTTCTCCTTTTTAGGTGCCCGACGACCTCTCAGACTTCAAAAAAGAAATCGTCAAAAGGTAAAAACAACTGGGTTTGGTGTCTGTGTATTGCAGTTTCGGTTGTGACTTCGCCAGGACAGCCTTTCGCGCAGAACCGCCGCAACCGGGCCCCTCACACCGCTCACAAAAGTCTACTGCGCGTTCTCTTCGACTTTACACCATTTCAAAGAATCTGTGATCGCTGGGCCCTAAAAGAACTTCAAACTCGAAAGTGAAGCAACAGGCGTTGGATCACAAGCAATAGGGGGTGGATCGCGGGATGTGGGAGAAAACGACCTTCGGGTCGGGAGGGTTCGGAGGCTTGAGAGAAACTCGAGTTGCAGGACGACTCAATCTTTGACGATACTGCACTGGCGCGGATCGCGCGGGAGCTTCAAATTCGGATTTTTGAAATTGTTTTTTTACTTCACAAATACTAAGTTCCCAAATTTTCTAACTTTGAAGGTGATGGCCAGGCATCCTTTTAAATCGTTTCGAATAATAAAAAAAGATTTTTTTTTGTCAGTGCCTCTTTAAGAAGACCGCAGTGATGCAGTCTGAAAAAGGCGAAGTTGGCAAAAACGTGAGATCGTCTGCCATTTTTTTATCATTTTTTTTTATATTGACAAGTCAAAACAGAATACATTAAAGGGTAACTGCAAAGAAAAAAAAGTGTTTTTTTTTAAACAGCCTGGAGCTTCACAACAAATCTTCGGAGAACTATTTTTTTGGCAATATTACGCCACAACGTATTTATCGGAGTCACAATCTCCAATTGAACTTTTTCGACGCGCGCGGAGTGCTGGTGTACTCCTCCGTGAGTAAGCAGGCCCCGTGTATACAACTCGTGCCGCGATTAAAATGACGAATGGCCACAAAAAATAGTCCGCGCATAAATTTGCTGTAACTTTTTTATGGAAAATTGTTTTTGATCTTGTACCCTTAGGCGTTAAAAACACTTTTTTTCTTTGCAGTTACCCTTTAAGCGAGATGAAAAGTTTTCATATAGGCCTCAAAATAAAACCTGACATTTAAAACTCGTTAATACCCTTTCTATGTTAAATACAGCAGAACGTCGATGTATTAGGCTAGCTAAATGCGTCGAGCTGTCTGCACTGCTAGCAAACAGTATCCAAAAAGTTATAGTTGAAAACCCTGAGAAAATGGCTATGGCAGGTTTTTCGTTAGAGGGGTTACTGGAACTCCTTACGTGTTATCTGAAAGCAACGGTAGTAAGTTTTAATGGTGAGGTTTTGATCCAACGAAATGTTGTATGCAGTGGTTCAGCAGTGGCTCCAATATTGACGGAGTTTTATCTAAACATTCTTGACAGGAATAGATAACGGGTTTTGTGGACTTTTGGGGTTTAGGAACTTGTTGGCAAGGATGTTTGTGAATGCTCTTTTGGTTTGCGCTCCAAACGAACATTTTGCGATGGAGGTTCAAAGCTTTAATTTGGAAGCTGTGCCAGAGTTGAGATTCACATCAGCGTCTGTGAACAATGGAAAGTTACAGTTTTTGGATATGCAGTTAATAACTGAGGATGGGCTTAGTTGGCCTTATGAAAAGCAAGTGGCAAAGAGAGTGCTGTCCGCACGGAGTCCTCGTTTTAAAATTGTAAAAAGGGTGCAGTAAAATATTAATCAGTAATACACTAAAAAGTAATGATTCCATATTGTCAAAAATGTCCTTGGACTTTAAATCGAACGACTAAAACCTGCTAGTTACAGCTTGGGGTTAATTTTTTTTGAGCATAAGGGGACAACTGATGGGCCTTTTGAAGAAACGTGAACCGGCCCAAAAGAAGAAAAAATATGCTGTGGTTCCATGCTCTCATGGTGTCTTACTAAGTTTGAAAGCTTGATGTGCAAAATTCTACGTAAGTGTAGGTTTTAGGACGGACTTCAAGATTGTCATGATTTTGGCAAAAAAAACGAAGAAAGAGAAGTGAAGGGGAAGAAGATCGGTATCGCGGGTGCGAGGGCATTAGAACCTGAGCCAAGAGCCGCGACGGTCGGCTGCTCGAACGGTGCGCTACCTGGCTCCGTCCCGGCGTCAGTGTTGTTGAACGTCAACGTACCGGCTTCGTCCCGACTTCCACGCTCTGAAAATCAACGTACCCTGCTCCGTCCAGGCGGCAGGGTCGTTGAACATCAACGTAACCGGCTTCGCCTCGGCTTCAGCACGGTGACCATCAACGTAACCGGCTCCGTCCCGGGATCGAGGCACGCGGACCCGACATAACCAACTTCCTTCCGACATCGTGGCACTCAATACTTCATCAACAATCAAGGGGCCAACGTTCAAGGGCACCAGCGACCCAAGCTATGACCCCAGTTTTTTACTAAACTGCGTGCCGAACGTGCCTTGAACGGTCGAATGGTTGCTTTTATTTTGCTTTTGTAACGTTGCTTCTTTTTTCTTATTTATTTCCTAACATGAATATTTTTTTTTATTTATTCATTTCTCAGTTTCCCCAGCCTTGCTCTTACCATCCCGGACGAACATGACAAAGTTAATTAAACTCATACCCTTTGCATTTGAGCCTGAGAGTCGCTGTGGCAAGAAGCACAGGCATCCTTCTGTGAATTGTGTAACAGAAGTGGTTTATAAGGTGCCTTTGGACTGCGGGTTGTGTTATGTGTATGTATGAATGTATGTATGAATGATCGTCTTACAGAACACAACAGGAATGTTAGAAATAACTCGCCAAATTCTGAACTAGCAAAACACATTGGCTCCTGTCATTCGTGGTCTCCTCTTTGGGAAGGGGCCTCCATCCTGTGTAAGGAGAAAAATTGCGTTTAGGTGTCTAATTAAGAAAACTGTTCGTATAAGCAACCATGGCAATATCATAAGCCAACCATCTCTGGTTGTAAGTGATAGGATAAAGACGTCTTGTTATTATGATTAAATATGACTGGGTGGGAGGGGGGAGGGGTTTAAACGGCTCGCTTTAAGAGTTCAATTTGAGGTTGACGTTGTAAGAGGCTCTCATGGGTCATCGACAGGGTACCTCTAGTTGTTTTCCAGTTAGTTGTGTATGTGTGTTTCCGCACCAGGTGCATGAAGGGTTTGGGAAAGGCTTAGCCAGTCCGACGGTTGGTCGTGTTACGCCTCGGTCGGTCCATTTATTTCCCTCTTTCCCTTTTTTCCGTCTGAAAGTGCATTTATTCGTGCTTCCATGTCAATAAACTCAGCTGCGTATGAGAACTTGTGTTGTCTTGTCCGTTTTTTTTATTTCCCATTTTCTCGGGGTGTTAAACTATGTCATTTAACCAGCTCGCGTGCACTCTTTCCCTTCTGATAATCCAAAGAGTTTCGGAAAACACTAATCAAAATCTAGCCCACACGTATAAGTTCTTTATCAAAAAGTTGGATCAACAAAAAGCAGAAGGATGATGTGATTGGCGCTGTGTGTATTTAGAAAATATTAGAATAGTGCATCCTTGGTCATAGGAGCAAACATACAGTATTGATTGCTAGTTGATTGCAAGCTCGAGCTCGCAAACATATTCTCTTTAGATTCATCTACTTCAACCCTGCGCAGTTTGCAGGCCGTAGTTTAAAAGCCTACCATCCTGACAGCTGTTAGACAAATATCACCAGATGCCGTTTAGAAGGCTAAAATGGCAGTCTGCACCTCTGATTTCTAGAAACAAACTTGTTTCAGAGTTATATTTTTATCTAGCAGAAAAAAAAAAATAGAAAGAGGACGACTCAGCACGAAACACAAAAAGGCACACGTGTCTCGTCCTGCCTTGTTTTTTTTTTTTTCTTTTATTCGCATGCACCGGATAATAACACGTCCTTTTGATCATAGTTTATTTGCAATTATTTTTCGAGCCCTTATAAAAGTATACAGCAGAGCTCATGCTGAGAGACACCGACGCTACTCTCTTCCATTTTGTCTGCACTCGAAGATTCAAGAAAAAGGCAGGCAGGTTCTTCGGTCCTTGTATTCTAGTAAGTAGCTCTCTGAACATAATATCGGCTGTAATCGATGCTGAATTGAATCTTTAACCCCTTAACTGGGAACTTGTTTGACCAAAAATATCTATAAAATGGGGAGTTTCTTTTAAGTGTTTCTGGCTCTCGAAGGTATAACAAAAATCTCAAAATCTAAAACAAATTTATTTATATCAAGCTGGATGTGTACACCGGCACTTCCTACAATCCGAAATGGATCTTTCACTGTGCTGGCGTCTTGCCAGGTTGCAAGGTTGCAGCAGACCCCCGAGGTTGATGCTGTTTCTATAAACAATTGTTCCGCTGTTCATCTTCAATTTTCGTGTAGGATCCCGGGGAGCAAACAAACAGTCAAAGGTGTCATACAGAAGTCTTTAACCTTTTTCTGTGCTGCCGTATATGCATCCTTTTTAAAACTAAAAATGTTTCCGATACACGAGGATAGATGGCCCATCTACCCGCACGCTAAATTGAGCGAGCGTTTAAAGACGCGCTTCCCAACAGCAAAGAAAGTGCAGCGAGTCTATAGACGCGCCCCCCAATCTGAGGTCAAAATTGATGCGCGTCTAAAGACGCGCTCCCCAGTTATGCAAGGGGGAGAGATATGCGAAAACAAGCAGAATCATATACCGAAATCGGTGCTAATGTCCCATGATATAGAATAACAGCGGCCTGAAATAACCATTCCTTGGTTTAACGCAAAATCTTCCAAATGTAGCTCTAGTTGTCCGAAGGAGAATCTAAACTTTCAAAACAAACAATTATCTCATTAAAACATTATAGGTTATTTCCTTGGAATTTCAATTGGAAAATGGGACCCGCTTTTGCCCGTTTTCTGTAACCGGCGCGCCTCAGCTCAATGTATTCGAGTGCTCAGTCAGTCGCCATCTTCCCATTGACAATTTAAACAAAAATCACTTATGACCTTTGAATAGGATAACAGAGAGTTCTGAAACTTTGGCATCTGGTTGGGACCGCTAGCGCTACATTTGGACAAAGAATAAAAGTTCGCGATATGTAGTTTAATTATAAGGTAAAAAGCGAACCTTGTAATTATGCATCTATTTTTAGACGCCGTGTACAACGTTCGGGACGTGGTGTGTACTGAGCGCATTATCACCGCTTTGCTGCGAATGAGAGTACGGCACCAGCCGATAAGGAGGCCGCAGAACCAATCACCGAGTGAACAGTGAAACTAATCAGCCACGTGCTGTGCATCTTAAGTTGCCCGCGACTACAGCATATCTAACATGAGCGAATATACTCATGGGCAGCTTAACGTGGCACTGCAGTGAAAAAATACTTTCTATTTCTAAAGGGCCTAGATGAGCCACGTATTTTAAGATAAAATTTTAAGACGGAAAAGTTTTTGTTTTACTATATTTGCTAGACGAAATTTAGTTGCAGAAGGTGGAGATCCCAGCCCGCTAAGCCCCACCCCGTGCTTACAAGGTGCTTGCAGCTCTCATTGGCTGGGGAGATGATTAACGTGTGAAAAGTTGGTTGTAAATTTGTTTCTCCGTGCCGTAATAGTACTTTAATTTACTATGTTATTATGTCTGAGAAGCTAAATATTCAAGATAGAGTTATTATTGTTTTCAAATGTATTCTGAGATTGTTCCTCCCGTTTGGGTTTGAAACGTTAATAAACATTGCTGCCGGCATCTGCTGAGTGCTGAACGAGCGAAGCTGATTTCCATAAAAGCGGCACCGCAGCTTTGTGAATTTTGAGACCATCATGACTGCAAACTTAGTTTCAATACTGAGAAGATACCTAAACAGGTAGGAATTTGCGAGCCCTTTGGCTAAAGGCAATCGGGCGTTCGGTTCGCATCAAGTCTGTCTAGGTATGTTTCGCCTCAAAAGGCAAGTAGCTCTCATGTTTTTCAGTGCACCTGGCCTACCAAGGCAAACATTTCTACGCCGCGTTTTAGTTGTGCCTCATGACGCTCACTAACCTTGCTCGCAGACGCTAAGTGAACAAAATAGCAAGAACAGTAAAGCTAGAAGGACTGCAGATTTATTTAGTTGATATTTTAAATTCATTAGGTCGCATATTACCGCACGTCGATATACGCGGACAGGCGCTTGTTTTGGGCAGTGGCTCGTGCATGATGGAACGCTAGAACGCCCTTCTCTTGGTCGCGACGTCTGAGCGTTGCAGACATTTTTAGTCGGGGGCTGAATAGCAGACGGACGGAAGCGAAAACGGACGCCGACGCGCAGCTTTCGCGTTCGCGTCTCACTGGCATTGCGGACGACGATAGACGGCGGTGATAGAGCAGACGATGCCAGAGGCTACCGCGCGTTTTCTAGCACAACTAGCAGGAAATGTCAGACATCCAGTCTAGACGCACAGAATGTCACGTAAGGGAGATACTACGCCTTTTAGCCTGTTCGGTCGAGCTGCCAAGCGAGTCCAGTAGTAGTGGGCGGTGCAACTGATTTGGGGGCGGGGCTTGGAGCGGGCCATGACTTCAACCTAAACTGCGTCTGACGGCGTAAATATTGCGTGAAAAACTTTCTTTTTCGTTGCAGAATTATTAAGCAATATACGTGTCCAAAAACATATTTAAAAAAAAAAGATTTTTTTTAATTGCAGTGTTGTGCAGGGTGCGCCTTTTTACGTTCTCACTTCTTTCATCGAGATTAGTTCTTGGGCATTCTTATCAGCTAATACATCAATCCCATTGGCTGCAAAGTGATAATTGGATGCTTCTCCACGCCCTGCTCTTTTTAGGCTTACTATAGACCATCCCAAGGATTGCCTTCTGCGCGCTGCTATTTTTTTCTGCAGGGCTGTGCAACGGCTTTTGAGCATGTGCGGGAGCTCTGTTGTGCGGTATATCAGATAGTGCGCATGCGTCCACAGCTCAGTAACTCAGCATTTTTCGCCCAAATGATAAGCGCTGGAACGGTCTATATACTTTGTCCCATCCTAAGATGGACTAAAGGCGAAAGCCACGGGCCGCCAGGCCCAATCACGTTTCACACTGAACTATGATATGATTAACATTAATTGGGGTGAACGAATAATGCTCCGAACCAAAAAGAGCAGCATCATTTCTATAGCTTCGGCACTGCAAAGTGCATGTATATCGTGAATTTGTTTGCAGTGTAAATTTGATGAGTCACTCAGTGCTATTCAATTTGAGCCACTGTCCGTCCATCCCCATCAGTGATCCGAGACGCGGTCACCGATGCGTGCATCGAAGTGAAATACCACGCAATTTCTAAGTCTCTCGTGATTGAATATGTCGGTCTGTAGCTTTCGCCTTTAGTCCATCGTAGGGTGAGGCGAAGTATAGTTGTGGAGCACTTATACCATATCTCGTAAATGCCGTGCTTTTGGATCTGCGTGTGCTTGTATTGAGTTACAAGTTATATAATTGGAAAAAGATCGCATCGCAATTTTTTGTTATATTTTAATTTCAGCGACAAAGTGAAACGAAAGATGGCATAATTTGAATGATTTTGGGTAAATAGAATCTGCAATTAAATCAAATGCCAAGATTCCCTCATTATGATTTTCTTTCTTTTTTATATAAAATATAATAAAATTAAAGGAACGAATATACCCGGGAAAATAAAGAAAAAAATATCATTCCTGCATAACTAAAATTTCGGGATACTCGCTTCATTCCTTGGAGCAAACTGCGCATAAATGTGAGCCTTATTAACGGTATGGTCTTCATATGGGTGACACAAGGTCATCCATTTGCCCTCGCTAGTTGATTTCCAGTTGTTGAGCGAGTAGGCAGCTAGGGGTAACGAAGTGAGCACCAAGAAGTGTATTTGCGAGCGCCGCCGATATCCTCTCCGAAATGCGTTTCCGGAGTAGGTGGCAGGTCACCTCGAGAAGCGCGAGAGTAGGAGACAACGAAAGACAGTGAAAGAGAGGCAGAGAAAAAGAAAAAAAAAAAAAACTATCGAAGGAAGCGGAGAACGTTGGCGCAAAGTCACAGTGCCCGAACCTGCACGGTCCCTCTCAAACAGCGCAGTTACTGCTTCACAGCACCGGTTACGATGACCACAAAAACTCCCAGGCGAATTTAGTGCGCTAGCACCACCACCTCCAAGGGAAATTGGAGCCGTAGGCAACAGGAGCGGCGCGATGCGCTGCGGGGCACCAAGAACGAATGTGATAGATGTACTCACATAAAGAAGTTTTCCTTCGCAGAGATTATTAAACGTCATTAAGTTTTGAGGTCATGTGCACCGCGTCACAGATGTTTGCCATTTCCTGGGGTTCGCGGCTCGACAGCCCAACCAGTGAGTGGTTGGGCTATCAAGCCGCGGGGATTCTATGAACGGTTGAGAAGATCAATGCCTACCCCTCCTATTGACTGAACCCACATTTTAGAGCGCAGCTCTTAGGCGCCCGCTTCCGGCTTGAGCGGCGTCCATGACGTCACACCTATTCTAACCTAACCTTCGCGGAAAAAATTCCCCGCTAAATCTAGCGGAGAATTTCTTCTGGTAAATTTATCGGAAAAATGTCCCGCTAAGTTTAGCGGAAAATTTTCGCCGCTAAATTTAGTGGAAGAATTTCACCGGTAAGTTTATCGGAAAAAAATTCCCGCTCTATTTAGCGGAAAAATTTCCCCGCAAACTTTAGCGGAGAATTTGTTTTGCTAAATATAGCGGCGCATTTTTTCCAATGAATTTAGTGGGAAATGCTGTGAAAATTTCCCGCTAATTGGGAAGAGAGCAAAAGACGAGGAGGGAAGAGGAGGAGGGGAATACCCTCCCCTCCGTACCCTCCCCTCATCCTCTTCAGGAGGTGCACTCTAATTCGGCATTGCACGGAGTTGTAAACGTCTTTCATTATTGAAGTAAGGATTTCGGTCAGAAATTCAGTTGATGTCAGTCTGTTTTCTTTTTCTTTCTCTGGAAGAGTACATATATGTCATAAACACCTAAAGAAAAAAAAAAAGCTATACTTAATAAACTACGGGATTCGGCCCCGTGAATGCTCACTCGTAATTTTTTAAAAGCCATTCCTTCTCGAGAATTTTCGTCCTTGCTGCGCTATTACACTCACTTTTCTCCGTCGATAACTTTCTGAAGTAGAAAAAAACATATTTCTGTATCCTAAGGCACGACCCTAACGAACACCCATGGACTTGCCACAGTGAGTTTGGGTTATAATAATTCTTTAAAAAAAAAAAAAAAAAAAACTTCATTTCAGATACATCAACGTGATGATTTCGGGACTAACGCTGCTTAAATGCTCACTGCATCGCGTAGCTCCTTCCACCAGAATGATATCAACCACCACGGGACTGAAAGGAATCTGGTACGTTTTTCTTGTGTTGTTTTGCGACTGAACTTATAAGGCCGCAGATCATGAATCTGTGTGCATCTCTCTGTCGCGTCTCGACAGCCCAACCACTCGCTGGTTGGGTCAAAATCGTGGGAGAAGGCGGGAATATGTGGCGAGGGAAAGTGGGCCTTGGCGGACGTCTGAAATGCGTGCTGCGCTTGCCGAAGCAACGCTCCGCCCGCCAAATATAGCGGACGGTGATCACGTGACGACATCAACGAAACAATTTTCACGTGATGTCAGAAGCATGATGTTGTCACGTCACTCCAGTCACGTGAACGGGTCACGTGACATTCCGTGACGTCACTGGTGCCAAAACGTGAAACCGTAACGAAACGTTGACACCAACCACACGACGAAGTCCCATGATGCATACAACGGGACCACGTCACGTATCGTGAGCTCGCAGACGTCCCGTCACATTACGTGAACGTCTGACTTCACTGTGTCACATTACATAGCTAGGTGCGTCACTGCGTTACGGCTCGCCCAACTCGCGAACACGTGGCCACGGTGCCAAAGGAGGTGTGATACTCTCGCAATGCGGAGAGCAAGTTCGTCTGCTTCTTGCGCTGGAGTTGTGTTGACGTGGGAACGACGCCGACCTCCGATTGGCTTTGATTGAGAGGATAATGGGTGAACTTCAATGCTGGATTTCTCCAGGTCTACCCACTATTTGCTTCAATCCGCCAGTAAAAGCTCGGCATTCTGACATCATCGCAACCCTTGTGCAAGAAGCAGACGTCACTTTCGCTCCGCATACCCTTCCTCTGGCCGCAGCCCGAGAAGTTGTAGTTTTTTCGCAATGGGAACTTCGTCGTATTGCAGTCCGCGCCACACCGAAAATCCGCTTCTGTTCAACTGTATTCAGCAGGTCGCCGCGTTTGTTCAGCTATCTCCCCATCAGTACGCTCAGTTCCTCAGCGAGTCATTGTGAAGACTGCCGCAGATCCACTCAGCGCCTCGTCCCGCGGCCCGCGCTTGCGAGCGGTAAGGAGAGGAAGACTGCACGTGTACTGACTCTCCCGCGAATGCACAGGAGTTTCAATGTGACAAATGGAATTTTTCAGGGGTGGGTGTTTGTTCGTGTGAGGGGGGGGGGGGGGGGGGTTGGGGAGGGATTTAAAATATTTTTTTGTAACATTCAATACAGCCCGTGCTCTATCTTTCCAACATGGAAACTGAGAGGGGAAAATCTGAGAGGTAGAGTGACATCACCTTCAGAGACTTCTACATCTTTGCGCCCTCAGCAAGCATCTCCCGAGCGGTCGATAGCGGACTTCGCGGTTCGACTTTTTGCTGCCGCCGTTAACTGGATTGCTTGTTAAAGGGAAAATTATTCGGTTCTGTATTTCAGTAGAACAAATTTAGTCGTCTTCATTTGGCCCCCAGGATCACGAATATCGAGATTACTTGTTCAATCTGGTGTGCAGAGGCTGCAGAAAATTCATTTTTAAAGTACCGCTGAAACACCCCCTTACCGGAGCGTTACGTCATAAAAGGAGTTTTCGGAATCTCCTTTCTCGCGCATCTTCAGCGTCTATCAAAGGTATGCACGCGTACTCTTGCTATTTTAAAAAAGGCCCCCAAAAAAAAAAACGTCACGACTGGTGTGAGTGCGCGAGAATATTAGCCCCGTGCGCGACCGAAAGCGTCGCTGTGATCGGCCTTCCACGATTGGCCGAACGCTGACTATGACGTCGGAAAGGGGATTTATCATCGACGGAAATAAGAGGAATGAAAGAACTTTAATTTTGACGGTGTTGGCAGTGTTCCTTTGAGAGCGCAATGATTTCAAGCTTCCACCATGCTAATAACAAACACCATCGAACTTGTTGTTTGCAAGGTAATGACGTCACAAGGGGGAACCACAGGAGGGCGCCACCAAAACATCTCGCCGCTAATACCTGGCAAGTTCGCAATTCCACGCGCTTCTCACACGAGCGACACGGGTTTGGCGGCCGAAATATTGTAGTGTGACGTAACGACTGGATTGAGGATATTCGTGTTTTCTCGCGTTTAGTTGAATCTTCGAGAAACACTAACGTGATATTCAGAATCACGGGATAAAAATACTGTAGACTTCACCACTAAGTCGTTTTTGTTTTGTTTTTTCGAGAACCTCTTGAGCTTCCCTTTAATCACGTTTTGGAGGCAAATAAATGTCGCAATCAGATTCGCGTAGAATAGCCTAGAATTCACACCAAACTGATTTCGATGACCTAATCGTTTTCCTTCCTAAGATTTCCGTGTTCTTGTGCAAACCTACCGTTTAAAAGGGGACGAATGACCTTACACATCGATTTACATCGTGAAAAAGGGGCGCGTTCCCGGTAGCTGACGCCATTCATCTCCGGCATCCGTGGGCCTCGTCGGCTGCAATTTTAAAATTGAAAAGTTTCGAAAATTGAACTCTTGACAAAAATAACGGCAAGCTCTGAAAGCTTGACATATAGTTCGGAGAGCTATAATCTGTTTCACTTTGCGACCGACCGCGGCGGATGCTCCGAGCCATCGGAGACAGTCCAATGCCGTGTAAGTGTCACGTGATCTTGGAGAGCGGGCGCAGTGTCGCGCGAAAAGCGTAGTCACGTGCTAGTTCATATAGCTGTATTGGTTGGGAGGGTTCTAGCGTTCGCTGTGTTTGGTCGTAAGGTGAAATG
This sequence comes from Ixodes persulcatus, assembly GCA_013358835.2. Taxonomy (NCBI): domain Eukaryota; kingdom Metazoa; phylum Arthropoda; class Arachnida; order Ixodida; family Ixodidae; genus Ixodes; species Ixodes persulcatus. The sequence goes on from JABSTQ010003666.1 coordinate 57,349, forward strand.
GGGTTTAGTGCTTCGTTTTGGCGGAGACTGAGCGTACGAAGGTACGTCCCAAGTGGCTCAAGGTGGGCTCCAAAAGGGGGGACGACGGGGGTCCCACGTGGGCCCCCGTCGTCCCCCGTTTCGTCGTCTCACGTGGGTCCACGCCTGTTTTGAAGCGCGGACCCAAGTCGGCCCCACTTGGGCTGCCCACCAGGCTTCCCTGGTGTGGCCCAAATTCGTACTGAAGTTTAGCAAGCACTCACGCTCAGAATTACGATTTTCGGTGATTTGGTGTCAAATAAAGCCGGTTTATTATGTTGAATTTCCAGAACGTGCAGTAAATATTTTAAATATTAGCGTAAAGTGCCGCTTTCGCAGTTGCACAAATTTAAAGTTGGGGATGCCCACGCTTTGCTCTCTTGGAACCCACACCGTTTCGAACATGGCCAACGCAGAGCGCCGGTGAGACCACGGGGGCTTTAGTTAGGCAGCCCAAGTCGGGCCTGCCTACGCTGCGCCACCGTGGGGCCCATACCATTGCTAACTTGGCCCCCCGGGAGCCGAGGTGGGACCCACGGAATTTTTACATGAACAGCCCAAGTCGGGCCTGCCCACGCTTAACTGGCGTGGAGCCTACGTCATCGCAATTCGGCCCACGCATGGCCCAGGTGAAACCCACGGGGTTTTTACATGGGCAGCCAAACTTGCCCGCATCTTCGCTAACTCTGCACCCTCATTGCCGAGATGAGACCCACGGAGGTATTGAACGTGCAGTCCAAGTTGTGCATGCCCATATTTTGCCCCCTTAAGCCCACATCTGCGCTAACTTTGCTTCCGCATAGCCGAAGTGGACCCACGGCGGTTTTGCACAGGCAGCCTGAACTGGGCGTGCCCTCGCGTAGCTGAGCTGGGACTCTCTAGGGCTCTGCATGGGTAGCCCAAATTGGGCATGTACACGCTGAGCCCAACTTTGCCCTTGCGTTTCCGAGGTGTGACCCACCGCTGCACTCTGGGGGCAGCCCATATTGGCCATGGCCAAGCTGCGCCCACGTGGGACCAAGGTGGGTTTTGTAGGGGCTACGCGAACCCCTATTCCCCAGGTGGTGCCAAGTGGGCCCCATCTTTTGTGCTACCTGCAGTAATCTACTTTAAAGGTAAAAAATAAATTGGGGGGACATTTTGCAGTCCCACAAATTGACCCGCACACTCTGTTCTAAAGCGATTGAAATATCTTTAATATTGAATGCACTCTTCAATGTCCCATTTCAATTTACAAACTTGTTTTTTCTCTCTTTTTAGCTTCAGAAAGTGTGGAGATGAACGCGATATGAGTGGACCACTGTCTTCACAATCTGGCTTAAAGCGAGTGTCCTATGCACGAGTCAAGAAGACACCGCTCGCCGGAAGCCCGGTGGGAGGCTTCAGACCACTCAAAGAAACATCATGCAAGGAGGTAAAGATAGTGTCGACACTTTTATAACGGACACCTTAATAGGAATGGTATCTGATGTATTGAAGTATTAAAGGGTAACTGCAAAGAAAAAAAAAGTGTTTTTTTTTTAACAGCCTAATTGGGACAAGCATGTCACAAAACAAATGTTCCGCGAAAAAAATAATTTTTTTTAGCAATATTTACGCCACACACGAAATTTAGTCGGAGTCAGAACCTCTCCACATTTGAAACTCCCGCTCTTTCGACCCCCGCGGAGGAGAAGTACGCCCCACCCCCCACTCTCCTGACGCAGCGTCTTGACTTCCGGTGAGATCTGGCAACAACGCACGTTTAACCCAGGGGGGTAAAGGTGGGTGAGGAGGAGTGGCAAATCCCGTGCGCCGACACCCGGGGTCCCGAGTGAAAGATCGCGAAAGAGAGCGACAGAACACGAGAGAAAGAAAGCAATGTTGCCAGCTGAAGGACGACAGTCACAATGGTAATCGCGGAGACTGAAAACTCTCAACAATATAAACAGTGATAATTTAACGTTAACTAAATTCTGAGCTATTCTAATGCTTATAAAAACCAATATACTCATTACGTTGCATTAACTTTCCTTCTGTCGAAATCCCGGAAATCTGGTGGTTGCGCGGTTTCGTATTCCTCGGCCGCGCCCACTCGCGCCCCACCCGCGAAGTCGGTTATCTGGTTTAGTTTAGCGTTGACGCGAGGCCGTACATATGCGCGCTATGCAAAAAGAAAGCTTCGAAAGGAACGCGAATACCTTTCCACCGGTAAGTTCGTGGATTGTTGAAGTCCGTGAAATCGAATGCTGTCGACGAAACTTCGCAGAACAGATGGTACGACTCCCTTTCCAGAGGTGCGATCGGGGACAGCGGGGCTTCGGTTGCCATGGTAGCCATGTGTGGGACCCCGAGGGTCTGCCTGCATGCTCCGCCGCTTGCGGCAGCCAGAATGCATGGGAAAATGGCGGACCTTTTCCTCTAGAGTTAGTATATGATCTCTATGGTTTAACCAGAAGCTGCGCTGGCTGCGCGGTCTGCGAGCTCATAGCGAAGACGTGACCGGAGAAGTGCCCCTGTGATGTTCGCGGAAGACGGAAAGTATCATTCGTAATCGTCGTGTGGGCTTTGAAAGCGAAGAGAGTCACAGGGTCCACGAGTGCGCAACCACAAGCCAAGGTCACGACAGCGCTGCGTTGACTTCGGCGATCTCGTTCAGTTTGGTGCAACACGGCGATGCGACAAAGAACTGAAACGTTCGTGGTGCGTGGTGCGGTGCTTCGAAGTAGACACACACGCTAATACGGAGCGCAAATTGGTTATTGTGGTGTTGATGTTTGTGTGTTGTTGTGTGGTGTTGACGCCGTCGTCGTCAGCTGATCCAGTCAAACTGGTCCGGGAGGACGCAGCGAGCCTTTTTAAAAGTAAATCTTCCTTCGTTCTGTTTCAAAATGTGGAAGATTCCCGACGCATACCGTGAGTAAAAAGCTGCGGGTGTTTTCAACAAAATTACGACGTTTTAATTGAACAATGAACTCCGAATTGTCCTAAATCTGCCGTTTTTATGTTTTGTGTTGTTGGACTGCGTTTGCACAGCGACGTGTTGCGGTGTGAATAAATTTGGGCAAGATTTCATACCTGCCCACAGATGCATGAACTGAGACCATTTTTTACGTAGTGAACACAGTGCTTTTTTTTTATTTTGTGTGTCTAGTCGCGGACGTTCGATGCACCCAGTGCGAATCTCGACGGCCTCCGGAGCGATATGACGAGAACGTAACTGGACACGTTTGTCGCTACGCGAACGCTTCACTGCCTCCAGCCAAATAGCATTCCTTTCGGGGTGACATGGCTGCTGGAAGGCTGGCTGTCGGGATCACTCATCTGACATCTCTGAAAAGTCAACATTTGCACGCGCAAGCAAAAAAAAAAAAAAAGCACGCTAAGCAAGCAAAGAGGAAAAGGAAAGAACCGCGCTATCAAAGCCAAAACCCCGCATCGCTTCCTATCACTAACACCTGCGACAGCTGCTAAACACACACTACTTCACTTCAAGAAGTCTCACTCAAGCACCTGGGTCAGCTCGAAACACTGATCACTTCGGCGAAACGACTAGTCGAGGTAGGCAAGACAGGCGGGAGCAGAGACTTCGGCGGCCATGAAAGAATGGCGAAGCTTTTGTTTGTTATGGTATGAATCCAAACGGAAGTGCCCGTTTTGTAAACCTTTTGTAAAGAATAGTAACTTTCCTCGCATGGGTTATTCTTTAAACGTAAAAATATGCCGCTCAAAAGGAAATTGCAACATATAACAAAGGTTTAACAACCAAAATCTAAGCTGTCAATCAAACTCTTAGCCAATGAGAAGTATAGCAGCCGATGGGATTGTGACGTCTCGAAATGCCAACTTCGCGGCGCGCGATTTAAAACAGACGAAATAGCCGCAAACTAAAATTGGTCTCACGCAATAAATATTGCTGTGAAAAAAAAAATTTTTTTTTCGCGGAAAAATTGTTTCTTGACATGCTTGTCCCAATTAGACTGTTAAAAATAAAAAAAAAACTTTTTTTTTCTTTGAAGTTACCCTTTAATGCAAAATACATAAAAACTGTATTATGAAGCGAGTTCAATTAATGCTTTTAAAGAGAAGTGTGTCAAAACAAGACAAGTAAAACAAGCAGTATTTGATCATCCCCAAGGACTATTCCAAGTACATTTGGTTTCCGTAGATTTAGAGGTTAGGCACACATTTATTTTAGTGAACAAAATAATTATTGCAAAAATAAGAAATTAACTCAATATGTTACGATAATCTGTTGTTTGAAAAAGAAATACCATCTTCAAACATAATTTGTTTGGCATAATATATATAGGCAGATACGTCATCAGAAAAAAACGTGCATTTTTAATGCTCACGTTGAGCTTATTTGCAAAGGTTTAATAAAATTTCTATTGCCACTTAATAAGCCACAAGGCATTTCAACAGTATATTGTTAATGCGAAACTTTTTACAACAGAAGAATAAAATCACCCAAAAAAAAACAAATAATTCAACCCGGCAATTGAGGTTTTTTGGTGCTTTTTCTTCATCTTCAGTATGTTAAACCCACGGCAAGATTTGTGTCATTGGTATGAGAGTTACATCTCAAAGAGTGATCAAATGTGTTTTTGATTAGAATTATAACTCAGATATCCAAGTGATAGGGCCAGGGGCTTGCATCCCTTGCCTCAAAGCCCGCGCGCGCCGCGCGACGAATAATGGAAGTCCTCGGTACGCCCCTCCTCCCGCTACCACGTGACCACGTGGAATACGCGAGCAGGCGCAGGTTACCACGGCAACAGCGACGAGCCAACGGCTCGTCGCTCCGCCTGACTTTTCTCTTTCTTTTGTACCGGCTCTGCCGTCTGCTGCACGAACGCTTTGTCGAACCTGGTCGAAACCTGACACGGATGCGGTGCAAAATAAGTGAATTCGGTGACACTTCATTACGTGAAGGTAAGTTACGACGAATAACGTATTCAAATCAGTTCACCTGTCGGGATGCCTTTACGCTGCCACAGATACGGTACGCCGCCTACGACGTACGACTCGGCGGATGGGCGGGATGGCGGATGGCTGCAACGGCTGCTGGTGGTAGCTGCCGGGACGCGCGCGCAGTCGCAACGAGAATGGGCGTGATCTGTACCGAGGGCTCCCAAAATTCCCTGCCGTCGTGGCCCTGTACGTTTTGCAAAGGGTCTATTCGACGTACAGCCCACTGAGTTCGAACCGGCGGTACAAGCTTTTACGAGCGGCTTGATAGCCGAGTGGTAGAACTTACGAAAATCGCTAATGTACTTATTACTAGCCGCCTCGGTGGCTCCGAGGCAAGGGCGCTGGCCTACGGATCCCCATGTGGTGGGTTCAAATCCCGGCCGAGGTGCCCGCAATCTGACGGAGGCTTATTGCGAAGGAGGCGCCGTGTAACCGTGCTTTCGGTTGCACGTCAAAAGATTCCCAGGTGGTCCAAATTAATCCTCAGTCCTCCGCTGTGGCGTGCCAGATGCCCGTCGTTGGTTTGGCACGTAAAACCCCCAAATTTGACTTTTACTCATTACTGAATACAAAAATAAAAATCGAGGTTTTGTTAGCCTTACAGCAAAACCTGAGTGTTATTTCTGTATTTTATATGCTTCAGCTGTTTAATGAATTATATCGCACCGTTATCAAGCCGCTCGTAAAAGTTAGTTCCGTCTGTTCAACGTCAGTGCATTGTACGTCAAGCTGAAGTTTTGGTGTGCATTATATTAGACAAAACGGTGTAAAACTACACCTTTCTTGTGCAGGTGTGTCTGATGGGGCTTCATGGGCAGTGCGTTTTGCATGCTGGGCATGATAGGGCGAAATATGCTTTTCAATCGATGCATTACCTCTTTAATGACGTTTTTTCGGTTCATTTGTTGTATTCGAGATTTATTTTATATGTGACAAAAATAAATATCACATTGACACTCTCTTTCCTTTACAGCAAGTAACTAAGAGTTCCAATTGACTCACAATCGAGTCGTGATCGTCATTGTCCGGCAGTACCACGGGTCAAGCACGAAAATCTGTTTGGGAAAGAATGGCATTCCGGTATTTTGGTTGTGGGAATAATTAATAAAGGATTCCTTTTTGTTCACTTCGTTTTTTTTTTATTCCTGAAATAAAGAAGCTCACTATTGTTTAGCTTTTATTAGATTCGTTTCAGATATACGCATGCGTCTTTATTTTAAAGCTGCGGTGCATGACGGTGTATTGATGAAAGAAGCCAAATTGTAACTGTCTTTGTTCTAGCGCCTGTTTTGCGAGGCAACATCGTTTGGGTGTCTCTCTTCAATCTTAGCTTAACATTTTGATAACCAAGATTGGTTAACATTTGATCAACCAAGAGCGTGGCTTATCTTTGTCAGTCGGAATATAATAAAGAGGAGGGAGTTCATTCGCTTCAATTTATCCTCCAAAAAGAAGGTTTAATTTAACGCTAAAAATGTTGACCTAATTTTAATCAAAATATTTATCCCAGTATGCATTAGAAAACACGCGGATACACGCTTTGTCAGGGGAGCGGTCAACATATCGTGCTTTGAGCGCCACGTGTATCTTGAGCAAACAAGAAAGCGCTTTTCTCGTTTTCAATTTTGGAATTTGTCATCGAAACATTCTACAAAAACGTATTTCTTTTTTATTTTCTAAGTCTATGACTCTCAGCACATTGGCCGTTTGCACAAAATTGACGCAAAATTAAGTTTGCAAAAACAAATTTAGAGAACATTGTGGAGCAGATTGCGTGTTATACTGCATTTTCAGGAAGAAAAAAATAAAAAAATACTTCGTAGGATGGCCTTCCATACTATTTTAAGGATGTACTCCTCGTCATAGATTAGAATACTATAAATTTGTTGGGGAAAATATGAATAATGTTTATAATTAATTTGTTTATTTGAAATATAAAAAACGCTTGGCATAAGCTACAAAATATACATTGGAATACAATCTGCGAGATTAAAGTTAACGCGAGTTAAATACTGTTTTTTGCTGGAAGCATTAAAATTATGTGGCATTTAAATTAAATTGCAGTTTACAATATTTATTGTTTATAAATAGAAAAACATTTAAACGAAACTACCTTTTGTAAAGAACATTTTGGCTGCTATTAGATAAACCCTTTATCATTATTAGTTGAAATTAGGCCTTTTGTGGGTATTGAGCATCTGAAAAGGACGATAATACATTCATTTCATCATAGTTACTTCGCATATAATTCCTATGAAACTCAAAACAAAAAAAAAAACGAGCAATTTTACGATGCACGACCATAGCTTTGAGGGAGGTGGGCCTGAGGCTTCGGCACTTATATACCGAAGTCTATAAGTTCAGTTAGGAATAATACTTGATCACGAATGCGTAGGCAGGACAAAAACGAAACAAGATTATTATTTGAGACAAGCTATTAGAAGTTTTGACAGGTTATGCATAATATTTTGTTAGTATTACTACGTATACCCTCAGTCGGATTTGAAATGCGTTATCATATCAAAATAACTCGCTGCATTTAATGTATTTCTTTAAAATTATGGCAGCATTTTCATTTGTAGTCAATTTTCAACTTATTTATATATGCTGATAGGACTTGGAAAACGTCAATACGATTTATATTTCTCTGTCCCAAATCAGGGGGGGTAACCCTTGCAAGATACGTTTTAGGTAGGTTCAAAACAAGAAATCGTTATCGAACTTGTGTCATATCTTAATCAAAAAGGTTAAAAAACAATAGGGGGTGTCGAAGCATACGCCGTTGCAAGCGATAGCTGCTTGAAGACATAAATCAGGGGGTCGAACCGAACCTGAACCCGAACCGAAAACCGGATCAAAACCGTTATTTTTGACGGAACCGGTACAAAACCAAAACCAAAATCAAACGCTTCATATTGAACCCGAACCGGAACGAAACCATAAACTGATGTGGCGGTTACCGGTTCAACGGAAGCGGTTCGAGGACAATTATGTAAATAATTGTTCTTAGTGGGAAAAGTTGCGGGCGTATGTCTTTCTTATATTGCCGAGACTAATCCTACATACTGTCAGATATTTTTACGTTTCATTTTTATTGCATATCTAATGAAAAAAATACATCATGATCAAAAGCAGAGACACAAAGAGACCGCGTGGTCAGCGAGCTTGCTCAGTTACCGCCTCTACTTAGGCATCTGAAGAGCTTCAACTTTACTTAGTTTCTTGGATTGACCCTGGCGGCGCGGCAGCGGCGGCGGTGATTTCAAAGCACTGCTCGGCTGCTTGGCTACGAAATGTCCAAGTGTCGGAGCGAATTGCGACACTCTACACACTAAAAATTCCAACACCCATGTTCGTGTTAAAAGGGTGTTTTTCCGAGCTCACACCCATCCTACACCACTTTTACATGATTTGTGAATATTCAAGCGTGTACGGAAAGGCCTACACCCTTCGTACATCCTTTTTACACCCTGCGGCTACCGAAATCGTGTTAAGAGGGTGTTGCGGTGGTACACCCATGATTTTGGAGTCGTCAAACTCGGAAACCACCAAATTGCAGACATACGCTCCGAAAGCAGAACAATCAGAAGTCAAGAGGCAGTCCGCTCAATTTAGTGGATTTCGTGAAGTTCAAGCAAGCACAATGGGCAGCTGACATCCAAGCCAAGCCAACGCTCAAGTTGTTTTCAAGCCAGATGAATGCGTGCGTTGTGTACAAGCTCCTTGGTTGTTTACGTGTGAGCGACCACGAAAATAGCATCGGGTACTCACGCATTTCTGCTCAACGGTGAGACCACATCGGTTTTATTATGATACTATCTGCCTCATCCTGAGATGTACTAAAGCGAAGGCTGGATGCGCGAGACGGTACAGGCTCACACTTTACTGTGAGCCTGTGCCGTAACGTGGTCTTCGCGTTTATTCTTTCGATTTTAAGTATTCATTTTCAACTCGCTCGCTTTTACCAGTACTGGTAGATAGGTTCGTGCAGTGCGACCATCTAGCAATGCTATTAGCACGTGCTCGAGCCTTGGCTTTAGTGCATGTTAGAGTGGGGGCGGGGGGCGGGCAGTCATCGGGGGGTAGCACACACGATGATGCCAAGTCTGTTCACGGCGGGCTCTCGTGCTGTTTTGATTGAAGGAGAAGGTGCATGTGAAAAATTGGCAAATGGAACATGGTTAATACATGCTGGAAAAGTTAAGAACGTTCAAGTGCAATAGCCCGAGACGTTGGAGTTGAGCAATTGGCGAATCGTTTTAAGACATCTTTAGAGGTTCAGCCTTTTTATCCCTCCACACCGGTATCGAAGGCTGCTAGGATATTGGTTCAGGCTAAGCCCTCTGTCTTTCAATCAGTGAACACTCGGGCCGTTCCACCTGACCTTGTTATTTCATAACAGATGTGTTAGAAAATGAAATGCGCATTTTCTTTGCATGGCCAACACATTAAAAGTGTTATCAAATAATACCTGCCATATTCATATTCTATGTTTACAGACCGAGGTCGCCCTGCCTGTGGAGGGTGAAGATGCGAGCAGCCTCGAAGCCCACCAACAGTGGCTGTGTGCTGAGAACGAAAGCTGGTGCCTGACGAAGGCGGCAGATTGACCTTCAAATGGATGAGACTGCACAGGATGATTATACCTACCTGATGGATGCTAGGAGGGTATGCATTCCGTATTTCTCACTGATCTATACGACAATTGCTCTATCGCGCTTCCCCGCTTTGCGATTGCTGCTACCAGACGCCCATCTTTGAGACGCGGAAAATCAACCTTTTGGAGCAATGCGGAGGCTGGGCGACAGCGTGCTGAAAACACGTTTTCTGTTCGTTTGTCGTCATTGGCCGTGTTAAGTCCCCGCTCCTTTACTGCTAATCCGACACTCAGAGTTTCATACTCCGAGCGCAGCAACTAAACGGCGCATGGCATACAAGGGCGCAAAACACTGAAACCACCGAAACTATTAACGAGCACGAGCCCCACGAGCTCCTTCCGACCACGCGGTTATGACGAACCTGACATCTCGTGGATATGGGTAGCAGAAGCCAAAATTATTTCGGAGATAAGTTAATTAAAGCCACTGTAGAGCGGCAGGGTATAAAGTAAAAGAGACGGCGACGTTATGAAGTTTCTACGAACGTCTAAATATTCCTGAAAGGTTTGAAGACTCGCTTCAAGCACATATAGGGAAAGTACCTTGGCCGATCTATATATTGACCATGCATGCTGTTCATATTTAAATTAAAGACAATGTTCTTGAACCCGCTTGTCGACGCACGAAACCCTCAAGCTCGTCAAATATTTCATGGTTCCGTATTGCAGCGAGACTGAATAGACCTTTTGCAAAACGTACAGCGCCACGACGGCAGGGAATTTCGGGAACCCTCGGTACAGATCATGCGCTTTCTTATTGCGCCTCCACGACTGTGCGCGCGTCCCGGTAGCTACAGCCAGCAGCCGTTGCAGCCATCCGCCATCCCGCCCATCTGCAGAGTCTTACTTCGTTGGCGGCATACCGTATCTGTCGCAGCGTAAAGGCATCGTGACAGGTGCACTTATTTGAATACGTTATTCGTCGTAGCATAGCTTCACGTATTGAAGTGTCACCGAATCCACTTATTTGCATCGCAACCGTGGCAGGTTTCGACCAGTTTCGACAAAGCGTTGGTACAGCAGACGACAGAGCCAGTACAAAGGGGAGGGATGAGAAAGGGGCAGCTTTTTGCTCGTCGCTCGTCCGACTCAGCTGCTCAAAAGTTGTTGCCGTGGTAATCTGCGCCTGCTCGCGTATGCCACTTGGTCACGTGGTAGCGAGAAGAGGGGCGTACCGAGGACTCCCATTATTCGTTGCGCGGCACGCGCGGGCTTTTGGGATTTTCGCAAAGGGTCTATTGGACGGAAGCCGTCAATGTGCTACGCCGATACCGGAACACAGTTGTACAGTTGTTCAATAGATAGCACGTCAATTCGTTTCAGGCGAGATGCATGAACAGGATGTTTCGGCTTCCCAATCGAAATATCTTGATTTGCTGGACTGCATTCTAGAAAGGGCAGCGGTCCGATTGTCTTCTCATCTCAAAAACGTTTCTGTCGCTGTGCTGTCGGCACACTACCGTTCGATAGATGAAGTCGTTTTCAAGCGAGATGCATGAACAAACCTTTCCCGCAGTGCTAACTGATGCTTCGGCTTTCCAATCTAAGTATCTTTATTCGCTGCAGCTGGACTAAGAATTTTAAAAAGGCAGCGGTCCCACTGTCTCCTCGACAACTTTTCTGTCGCCGAGCTATCAGCACAATCGTTCGATAGATCAATTCGTTTTCAGGCAAGACGCATGAACAGACTATTTCCGCACCACTAACTGATGTTTCGGTTTTCCAGTTGAAGTATTTTATTCGCTGGGCTAAGCATTATAAAAGTGACAGTGGTCCGAATGTGTCTTCATCTCGACAGCTTTTCTGTCGCTGTGCTATCGGCACGCTAACATTTGATGGATGAATTCGTTTTCAGGCGAGATGCACGAACAAACTTTTTCCGGTATGCTAATTGTTGTCTTGGCTTTCAACTCAAATTGTTTTTACCTGCTGGATTAAGCACTAGTCAACTGAGAAGGAGCAACCATTCGGCTGCGCCTTTTTTTTTTTGGACTGTCTCAACAATAGTACAGCCATCTTGTTTGTGGACGTGACATCATGGAGCGCGAAGAAGTCACTTGTGCTCCGAGAAATACTCGGTGCGCGAAGAGCGCGCTTGAGTGTCAGTCTCTGGCGGTGCTCCTGTCCGTTTAGTGAAAGAAGCGCCAAACTCTCGCGCTCTGGAGCACGGACTTAACACACCCATTCGCTGAAGACTTTCCTTAAAACCCTGTGTAAACAATGAAAATTGCCTTTGAAAACACAAAACAGTTTTTGTAAAAGCGTAGCACCGCAGAAAAAAGGCACAACTCGTCGAACTCAAGTCTCACCGGTCTTGCGGCGTGATCAAAGCTTCCTTGGCATGCCAAACTGATGCGTCTCTGTGCCTTCGCACGCTTGCACACTTATCAAGAATCGATGCCGTGGCAAAGCCTTGAAGGTATGTCGCATGTAGACATTTTTTCGATCACCCAGATGTTCCAGCGAGTTGCTGTCAATAGGAAACGAAATCGGTGGTTGCTATTATGCACGATTAACCATGGATATGTTCCATATCTACTCGAACGGATCACATGACAGCACAAATAGAGCAATGCTGTGAAGGAAGGTAGGTTTTCGAAGACAAAAGTATGAAGCGGCGAGATCGAAAGTTTTTCAAACGCGGCCCGTCCATGTGGTTGTGTGTAATCTGTCGCCGTTGCCATAGCTTCCTACCCCTCCCTTGTCGCCACTGGATCATGCTCGTTTCTGGACCGCAAGTGCCGCAAGTTACAAATACAGTCGTAAGAGCAAAGTAAAATGCTGCTCCAGAGGCACATACATCTTCATGCACGTTGCACTCATGAAACCAATCCACACGGCGTTGATTTTTGATAGGTATTCAAGCGTGCGAAGGCAGAGACGCAACACTTTGGCTTGCCAAGGGAGCTTTGATCATGCCGCGAGACTGGCGAGACTGGCGTTCGACGAGTTGCTCCTTTTTCTTGCGGTGCTGCGCTTTCGTAAAAATTTCCACGTGTTCTCAAAGGCAATTCTCACCGTTCGTGGTTTTAACAAATTTCTTCGGCGAATGACAACAAACGAGCAGAAAACATGTCTTCAGTTCGCTGCCACCCAGCCTCCGCAACGCTCCAAGGTTGACTGATATTCTGTGTCCCAAAGTGGCCGTGCGGTGGCTGCACTTGCACTGCAGTGACCAAGCGGAGACGCACGATCCTGCAAATTGTCATAGAGATCAGTGGTATTGCTTGCATGGCGTACTATTAGCCCCGAAAGTGAACACAAGCGTCGCTGTGGTCACCACGTCTTGATTGGTTGAGGTGTACCACGACATCTGGCGAAGGACTCCGCTTAGCGTTCTGGCATCCGGCTCGCTTCCCTGCTCCCGTTTCCTCACTATCGTAGGTTTGTGATCATGCTGACCTACTGTTCAGTGCTGCAATGAAATTCCCAAAAAGAAGCCAGTATTATATTTTACCACACGAAGACGTCGAGATTAAAGAAAGCATGGACAGTCAGACTAAGGATGGGAAAGGCACCGTCAACAACGGCCGTTGTGTGCTGTAAGCACGTTGAGAAGCGGGGCTTCGTTTAACCACTACAAGACGCTGGGTAAGACTTATACCGACGGGAGTTTCGTACCTTTTTCTAAACGTTTGTCACGTTTACCTTTATAATTCGGTTATAAATATCGAAAGGTATCGGTGGAGGCAATTCTGTCGATGAACCTCCCCGCCCCCTCCACAGTCCACACGATATAAGGCGATTGTGGAAGGGGTTGTAGAAGCAGCGGTGTAAGTGTTTCAGACACTGAAATTCTGTTCTTTGCATGTTCATAAGTTAGGAGAACATCACACCCCGCTTTGCGGGCATACAAATGGCATTTAAGTCAAACCCTTTGGGCGGTCTCACTTGTGAATTTCTGTCCGTGGCCCAGAATATATTGAACACGTTGCTCGAGCAGATTGCAGCTTTTTTGCTGAGACGTTTTTGTTTAGAAAGAAAGATGAAAAACCCTTAATTTATTCAAATCATCAGCAGCGTTGATTGTGTGAGATGTAAATATATTGGGATGCTCCTGCAAGTGCGGTGACATTTCTTTCTTTTCATATACCAGCTGTGATTCGTGCGCTGTCTGCCCTGGAAACCATGCTCGGAATGTTGGTTGAAGTTTCGCCTGCAGCTACAGACCATACCTCAATACGGCCGCATATAATTATTCACATTTCCTATGAAACACGTGCACAAAAAAAAAAGAAAACAGAAACTAGTATGCCTGCAGCCAATGCCGTCTCAGCCTCCGCAACGCGAGCAGGGCGACTGAGAGGAACAATTTTGTCCTCAGCGTGACGTCACCCTGGCTCACCGTAAGGGGTCGCCACCAAAACTTCTCAATGCTAGTACTCTCGCCATACAATGCATCTAGTCTTTGTTTGGCCCCTGGCCATGAAATCATTCTCAGTTTGCCATTTCATCTCAGCGGGAGCCCAATATTGGTCATCGAGATCTCAGCCGGCTTGCACTGAGGAAGCTAAAATACTGCTAGCAGACGCATCGTCTGCTAACATGAGGGAATAATAATGAGTTTGTTCGTCACTAGGTATCATTCTCTGACAGAAACAAAAAGAGGAACAGAGTGGCAAGTAATCTGCGGACAGAGCCAAAAAGGGACAATAGACCTGTTACAAATTGTGTGCCACGCAGAGCGAGATCGAAAATTAATTGAAATATGGAACATCAGCTATTTTACGGATGAAATTGTCGTCCTGTGCTTCGTTTGGCTATGCCGATTTGTTTTCTGGCCGTGTGTAACCTGACACCCATTGGTGGTAAAACGAGAGCTTGGGACAAGCACCCACCTTGCCGCGATATCGATCTCACTATCCGAAAGAAGGTGAGAGGTTCTCACCAAAAAATTGCTTCGTCGACAGCGAAAAGAATTTTCATTGGTCGAGAGCGCCCGTCTGTGGCATCGCGTCCAATCACAGTGAGGACCTAGTGAGGTCTTGATCGCGATATCAACAATGACCAAAATCAGGCCCCAAGAACAGTTTATTCTTTCTCTTTCGGCACTAGTTCTCTGTGTCTGTGAAAGCGCCCATGCATTTGCAAATATATATAGATTGAAAATAGAAAGATGAAGTTAATTTTTTAGATTATTTATTGTTGGCTGGAATTAGGAGACGTGTTCTTGGAAATTCGGTTCTGTCACGTTTCACTTCTGTGACATTCATGCAAGTATATATGCATTCTCTACTTTCAGTTCCGAAAAGGATAAAAACACCAGACAAAGATCGAGCGAGTGAAGGCAATGTCGGAAGGAGTGGCATCCATTGTCAGTCTTGCCACCAGGAAGGTTTTGAGATGGAACAAGGAGCTGCTGGAGCACATCACCGTAATCTCAGTGGAAGGTGCCAACTGCAAGCTCATGAAGCGTAAGCTTCAAGTATTGTATTTAATTGCTGAGTGTCTTTTCCATTAACAAGAAGCCCCCAACATTTTCTAAGAACTCCAGTAGGGTTTTGTTGTTGAATTCGTATACTCGCAACTCAATCACTTTCCCAATTTCGTTATTGTAGCCTGGCTCATCTGGCAAGCTGAGCAGTGAGTCTGAAACTGTACCATTGTTTCCGGCAAAAAAAATTATTATTATTGTTCTTCCCTGCTATTGTGATATGTCTGCACTGTAGTCATGACAGGTGCTTGAACGGTAGCTCCTACTTTCTACACGTGGGTCCTAGGAAACGTTTTGTAAGTGATGAGGTGCCCACAATCATGGGCGTCAGCAAAGTGTCGCAGGGGGGGGGGGGATCATTCTGGGGGTGTAGCTTTCAGCCCTATAACTTTGAAACGAACGAGGTTCCTTCTTTTCCTGCGAAACAAACTGCAGATGCCCATGCCCGCAATCTAGGCCAGCGGTTCTGGAATGGGGGTCTGCAGAACCTGTCCGTAAAGCAGTTTAGGAGTCCGCAAAGCTCTGCCGGCAATGATTTTTTTTTTTTTTTATGATTTGGGGTATTGAGTTGAGCCCTGTCCAGCCATGATGCATCCACAGCTCCGGGAGCAAAAGGAATCTACAAAAGAATACCTCTTTTCACTCTTCCCCCCCCCCCCCATTTTATTCTTTGTAAACACGTTTGCATTCCACCGCCCCCTCCTTCCCCTTTTTTTTACGCTGCCTGGGGTCCCCCATCACTTCTGCCAGTCCGAAAAGTGTTTGCTTGCCACGATTGGTGGTTTCCTTCTTTTCTCTATAGCATCTCTTCTGCTGAAGTGGAAAGAGTGTAGGCGGAGCTTTTTCCCCTCACCGTATCGTCTTAACCTGCAACATACTATACTCTCGGGAACAAGATAATAACCTTCTATCTTTTCTGCCGCCACAAATACTGTGCAGGGAGTAGCTTAGCATGTTTCTGGCAGAGGCTCTTGCCGCCACCGCACACCATGCTATGAAGTGGAGCGCCACGGTGTTTGCATGCCACAATTCGCATAAAGCAGGGCACTTTCAAGCTGCGTGAATGCAATGACGATAGAAAAGACACCGGTGGAATGGACAATACAGAGCATGTTATTAACAGCACTGGTTAATTCCCAATAAATCACAATCTGAATCCTTACTGTAAAACCGTTTATTTTCGCAAATTGGTCACAGAGGACACAATCGCGGCCACTAATTTTTGCGAATTCCAGATGCCTGCATTGAAACTTTTAAAGAGACCATGAAAGCAATTTCGAAATTTTATTTGACTATTGAAAGGGGCGTCGGGCACGTCTATGACACTGTTGACCAAGTTCCAGCCCGAACAGAAGTGTGGGTGCCGCACCAATCAATTAAACAGTTGTGGTAATATTCGCGCCGGGAACGATGCCCCAGACCCCCCCCCCTTCCCAAGACGGCGGCAGAAAGGTGAACATCCTCGTCAGGCAATTGGTTCAAACGGTTGAAACGAATGATGCGCTCTTGGTTTTGAATTCGGTGGTGAGATGTCATAAAAAAAAAAACTAATTTGAATTTTGGATAATTTTCGAAAGTTGTAGTTAGGAATTAATAGGTTTCATAGCATGTATAATGAAGGTTCCATAGTGTGTAGGAATAGGTTTCATAGCGTGTGTAGCATGTAGGATGACAAGGAAGAAGACTTGTGGAAGTAAATGACAGCTGTATGCTGTGCTGGTTTTGAGACGGTGGTGTGTATGTCCCTTTTTCGTTTCCTTGTCTCAAGGAAACAACATTTTGACAGCAAATGTTGAACCCTGCTAGTGCACACCTTTCTTGTCCAAAACTGACTTCGAGACCCAGTAGGTTTCAAAGTCTGTTTCAAATAAGAAAACCAACGCCAAAGTCATCTTTGAAACCTGGGATGTTTCGAAGTGATTTTTGGCGTTAGTTCCTGAAAGGATACGTCATCGGTTTGGTGGCAAGGAACTAAAAGCATTTCATGCTTAAAATCATAGTCATCAGTGCGGCCTTTTTTGTTCTCTGACTGAATCAATTCTGCTTTTATATGCAGGAGGGAACCATCCCGACAACACCTTTCATTGCCTTTTCAGGGTACGATGTGGAGGCAGCGAAGAGCATGAACATACACGTTGATACAGTTTGGCTTTTCGAAGTACAAGATGCGGAGGATGGCTTGATTGTGGTCATGGCGGCCTACTGGCTTTTCGGCTTCGCCCATGGCCAGAAGACATACAATACAAGCTGCCTTCTTCAGAGGTTTTGTCTTATTCTAACCTACTCACAGCTACGGCCAGTTGCAATCAAGGTGATTAATAGAATCAAGAAAACACCTGTAGTCTGTTATCTGATCACATAGTGCAATCGCCAAAGTCTGGTGAAACTCCTGCCAGGATTGTTTCGAATTTCAAAATCACTAAAGGCTTCGTTTTTCTTGAAATGGCAGCTGCAAGTTGTGTGGCTCACATACCTAAGTATGCTTCAATTCATGACTAGCTTTATTAATTTATATTCATCACATTTCTCTAGTCCCATGTGTTGTTTCCTAGTCATCAAACTATTAGGCACCTGTGTGGAGTAGTTACATTTTGTTTTTACGTTTTTACCAAAACGGTTTGTGTCACCATGTTGGGAATTCAGCACTGTTACTACGAAATGTCAAATTAATCTTATATTGAGATACTTTCCTGAAAGTGGAGATGACGGCATTAAATGTTGTGTTTCTTTATCGCTTTGGTTCATTTGTTATTAGTGCCC